>JAADWT010000679.1:0-16028 GCA_023336285.1 Pythium grandisporangium
AAAAACCTGGGCACAGGGTAGGATTGGAGCTCGCAATGACTAGATGATGGAGATCGCGATACCTGGAAGAAGCGAGTCACGTGGTGAGTGAAGTCTGGTCGCTGGTTGTGGTGGGATAGACTGGAATGTGCATATACCGTCCGTGGAATGACTTGGTGTCCGCGGTGTAGTGGATGCGGACAAGCCTTTGCCTCCTCGACCAGCGCTCCGTCGAGTAGGGATCGCGGCGGATGGTGGATAGCGGATTGACGAAAACCTCACAAGGAGAGCGAGTAGGACGGCGATCCAGCCGCCCAGGTATAATACACAGTGCAAACACTCGCTTGCGTCTTAAGGTACGGGAGCTCTTGACCGTCTACTTGAGCCCTCCAGCCGGTTTCCGTGCGGGCACCGTGTGCAACGACCAGCGCTTACCAGCACGGCCAAGAGCTCCTCCATTGTTGGTCGATGCCCGCGGTCCAAACGCCATAAGCACGGTCGAACGTATCACACGGGGTTTGGTGCTGGTTGTGTGGCGGTGGGGCTAACTGGCTTATTCCCACAGCGGAATGAGCCCATTGCAATTGTCAATTTCGCAGGGTTGTGCTGGGACGACGACGAGACGGTCCCGATTAGCCCCAAACAGACGTAGGTCCAGTCCACCACCTGCCCAGGGCACACCCCTTGACGCCACTCTCAAGATCTGACTGTCTCAACGGCTGAATCATTATTCAGCCGTTGAGACATCCGAACAAGATTTAGTGATAATTTACTGTCCGTTTTAATAGACAGTACCTCGGGACTCTTAAAAGAGGAACAAAATTTAGGCCTAACGTTAATTTATTTGGTACGCGTTAGGTGTGTAATTAAATTTAGTATTTGCTCATAATTAGCGTCATAATTTGTAGTATGTTTTACATACTACAACGCAATAACAAATATTTAATAAATATATTATTTAATATTTGTTAATGCGTTGAGGTGATAAATTTAGATTAAAATACCCACCCGCTCCATAGAGTTTGGAATAAAAAGTGACGTATGACGAAGATCGCTCGTTTGAGAGCGGTAGCGTGTGGATGCGAATCGCAATCGCTGAAGCGTGCGTGGGTCCAAACATCATCGCCTTGACGTTCTCCACTACGAGCCGTCCGCTTATCAGCGCAGGTATAAATTTCACGTGAGTTTTTGGTGACCAAGCTCTCTGCCTGAGCTGGGGGACCCCTGCAACTCGCGCCAGAATTAAAATCTTGCCCTGGGTTTAGACATGTAGACCATGTGGCTCGGCGTGATGCCCTTGGTCGCATATTGTATCGATATCAATTTCTACTTTTTGTACTACGTACTTGCTCTCTCCCAGTGTGATCTTATTTTATCTTCTCTTGGAGAAGAGATCCCGTTTGATCCGGAACTGGTTGTCTGGTGCCTTTCTTTGGCTTAGACATCATTCACACGTCCAGCTCCTCAATATAGGTGCTACTCTCTCGAGACCGCAGCAATGGATTCGTGCCTTCCTCGCTCCGCAGCAGGCTAGCGTTGTGCTGTGTGATCTGGTATGCTTGTTCAGCGGCGAGGCACAGCGACTGCATCTGCAGCCAGAGCTGCTCTTGCCCCGGGTCCTCGTTCATTGTGTACCGTGGGTCCACGCTGACGGAGGTCGAGGACGAAACAGACGCTGACGACGAGTACGACGCCGACATGGGCGATGTGGGCAGCGTACTACGATCGGATCGCTGCCATTCACTGCCCTGGCGCTGCGCTGCCCCCTTCATCATGCTCCTATCGTCGAACGATGGGTCCCCAGTCCTCTCGTCGAAAGACCGTTGAGAGTCTTCAGGGGATGATAATGAATTGCCTGGACTGGCAGCCCAGTCACTGCTGCGTTCTGTCTTGTTGAGTAGGAGCGTGCTTTCACGGATGCGATGAAACTCGCCCAGATAGTCCTCCACGGCGTTATTCTCCTTCTTGGGCGTCTCGGGCAGCAGCATGATCGACGGTTTAGTCTTGGAAGAGCTACGATGTACAGCGGTGTCTCTACTGCTCTTGCTCTTGTTGTTGTTGTTGTTGATGATACCGCTGTTGCTGCTGTTGCTGCTGTTGCTGTTGCGATTGTTTGTATGGTTGCTGTTGCTTTGCACTAATTGTTGGCGCGCGATCGTTAGGGCATCCATCTGGGTCGCCGCCTTTAGGCACGTGAGGCAGACCACGACGTTGGTCTCGGTCACCGTCAGCTGCGTATCTGCGTGGCTAATCGCGCGCGCGATCCGGCACTTGGAACACATGTCGTGGTGGCACAACTCACACGTCATCACGGACTGAAACACGCGGAACTTCTTGTTGCAGCCGCCGCAGGCTTCCTCAAGCGCACTGCCACTGGCGGACCCGGACGTGTTCTCGGACCGTCGCAGGCGTCGCCCGCTATTGCTGCGGGTTAGACTCACGGGCCTCGTTTTGGCCCCCGCGGCGGCACGTCGCAGCCACTCGAGCTTTTTGTTTTGCGCACACCACACGGCCTTCCAACAGCTAATGAGCGTGCTGGTGCAGCGCTGCAGCGCGAGCTTCTCGGGCGCTGAACCCCCGGTCACGTTCTGGCTCACGAGATAGACCTCAACCACCGTGGCCGTGAGCTGTCGGTACAGGTAGCAGGACGAGGTCTTGGCGCGCACGATCCCTAGCTGCTTCAATTCGCCACATTCCGGTAGTTCAATCGAGTGCATCCAATGCACGCCAACGCGGACGCCGCCGCTTTCGCGGGACAGTGTGTGCATGCCCGTGGACTCAAGCAGCACGAGGTCACGGGGCCGCACGACGGCGTCCATGCCCGAGTTTTGCGCCTTAACGACCCACTTGACGCCCAGGTAGCGGTACGGATCTGCCGGCGCGGCGCGGTCCATCGTCTGCAGGACGGCGCAGTCCACGAGCTCATCCTCGACGTAGCTCGTCTTGACCATGATGGACGGGGCATCGGGCGTCACGATGCCGTACATGACGTCGTCTAAGCGCCCCAGGATCGTGCCGACGCCCAAGAGCTTGGGCAATCCGTCCGAGGGCGTGGATGGCGCCGTGAGGTGTTTGTACACGGTCACGTTCTCTCGCTTCTTGATTGGCTTCCAGAACGTGTGGCTTAGGTGGCGCTGCTGGTGGTTGGTGAAGTTCTCGTACTCGTTAATCGTGGCGCGGATGCCCTCAGCGGCGAGGCGTCGCAGCTCCACGCGCTTCTCCTCGGAAAGCGTCACGCTCGGGAACGGACAGCGCGCCAAGGGGAACACCGCCATGATCGTCGTCTGGTGGATCTGTTGTAGTGTCTTGGGGGGGCTTATGTGGGCTGGGGTGAGCTGGGCTGGCTGGTAAACGCGTAAGGAAGGCGGTCTATCGTATACTTGCGCTGTTTAGACCGTTAATTAAGCACTTGACACGCCGGCTGGAATGGCTGGTCTTACCGCTACACGGGCACCTGCTCTGGTCGAGCGCGCGAGTGGAGTTTGTAAATGCGGCGTGCACAGAGACCTTGGGAGAGTAAGAGTAAGACAGAGCCCGTCAACTCGATAGACCAACCGACGCTCGTGAATGTCCCGTGATCAACGTGAGCGCTTGGACACCAAGCCCCCACCCCAGAAGCCGAGAGACACTTAGACCGACTCCCTGCCCCATCCATATCCGCCATCCAAATCCTTTCCTATCCTTTCCTACCCTATCCTTTCGCCGTCCCCGTCGATGTGCAGTGTGCACCGCAATGGCCTGGCACCACACATTACAGCCATTCGTAACGTGTGGTCGGTACGACGCATCTAAAAGACAAACTGAGACCAAAATATGAGGTTTGGTGCCTTTAGAGGAAGCAACGTTGCACGCTCTAAAATGGATGCTGATTTAGCAGCACCAATTCTGTAGGTTCTCGAGGTACTCGAGGTAACCTCCATATGCATCATGCACACTGGCGAGCTTACGGGACGCCGCGCCAATGCTCGAACACTTATGAACGGTATTCACGTGGTCTACAATGGCCGTAACAACCGACTTCTATTTCCCTCCTCCGCGTCCTGCTCATTTATCAAATAATCACTCGTTGTCAAAGTGGCGGTCGTTGCGTGTCTCGGATAGCGAAGCCGTGTCTTCTCACCTTCAAGGTCAAGTGGCCTGCAGGCACTTTTAACTTGACTTCATTACTGCCCGTACAGTACACTTATACGGTATGACCTCGGTGTAAAGACAAAATTACTATCGGCCATACAGAATATCAGTGTAATACTCACGGCTTCCAAACGAGTTTCTGGCACCCAGCAGCAATTCTTCTGTCGTGATACGACAGGCAGTACGCCACCCAGCTGAAACGCCAGCCCAAATTCGCGCCGCGTTGAAAAAGCATCCAATACAGTATTCGTTGCACAGCTCAGAGAGACCTTCAAGTGTTATCAGAAATTAACGAAGTATATTTCGCCTTTACGAAGGATAACCTCCAGCGCATTTTGTACGTAGCTCAAGGCACGATGCTGACATGACATGTCAGGCGTGGGTTCATCCAGCAATTGGCCACTTCACCATCAGTACTTGATGGTGAAGTGCACTGTACATTTGAATCTTGGCTGGCTGACAGGTCACTGATCACTGGTCAATGCCTGTGGGTGTGCCGTCGGAGCAAGCGACGGATGTGTGGCTCGAGCCAAGTGCGGTGACCACTAGCCGTTCATTTTGACGTGTGACGGGCGTTGGTGGCTGACGCTCGCGCAGGATTCTTGCACCGCGGCTATCCATCCACAATAGTGTAGCCTAAAAGGCGCCAAGGCAGCCGGGTGACGGCATGACCTAACAATTACGGCGATTCAGGACAAGAGCTTTCATGATGTGCCCCACCAAAACCCCACGATGGCATGTCACAGTGCCAGCGTCCGCATACCGATGTGGATGGGACACCAGCCACCTTGCATGGATAAAGGCTGTGGGCCACAAGGAACCCCGCACAAGGCACAAACTAGACTCGCAGATAGCCTTCTCAAACGAACAATCTTTTACACTGCAGTGAAGGTGAGTGGGCCCACGAGCCACACAAAACGCTCAGCATGTCATTTTCTCTAGGGTGATTGGAGATTCTGCTCGTACAGGCATCAGAAGGTCGATCGATCTCTTGGGCTCCAGTGAGATTCAGCTCGTTCATGTATTCCATGGGTTGGAATAGTTTTTTGTGTGAGTGGATTCAGTCGTGTCGCCCAAAATGGACGACATTTACCTCCGCACTAAAATTTAGACTCCCAACCAATGCGAACTTAACCAGGTTCTTTCCAACACCGAATCCGAATGAGTGCGAACAGTCAACGACGACGAGCCGCGCCCACCGCGGAGTCCAGCGTACCCGCAGGGCTGCAGCAGCTCAACCGCGCCAACGACGATGCACGGCTTGACGAGCTATTGCGCGGCTACTTCCGCCTGTCCCCTCCAGCACCCCCGCGGTCCTCCAGAGCGGCGCGAGGGCGGCGGCAGGCAAGCACGGCACAGTCTTCACCAGAGGATCCCGCGAGCGAGGCCGATCCGGAAATGTCGCGCGAACGTTGCTTGAAGCATCTCAAGCAATTCCTACGTGAGCATTCCAGCCAATCCCGACACATCACGCGTGTATTCGACACCATCCAGTTCCAACTCAAACGCGCCAAGCGCACGCAACAACTGCTGCCACTGGTAAGTGCGGTTCCGGCTCTGCGTGTCGCGTGAAGGTAAGCCCTCACCCCACCCCTCCCAAAACAAATGTACCCATGTCCTGCTCGTAGATCGTGACACTTTGCCAAGAGCTGTTCGCGAGATCAGTAGCCTTCCGCGCCGCCGTCACCACGCAAACGGGTGCGTTCTATGGCAAACTACTGGAGGCAGCCGGCGAGCCACATGCCGCTACGCCTCGTAAGCGTGGCCTGGTGGGCCAGCAAAGCGAACGCCTGGAGCTTGTCTTGGCCCTGGTGGAATCGTGGCGAGACACGTTTGGTGTGAGGTACCCGGCGCTAGCGGCTGGGTATGCCCTGCTGGAGCAACGCGGATACGAGTTCCCACACGTCAGCCAGCGAACAGCGCAAAGGCAGCGGCAAGCAGAGGCACAGCAAGCGCAGCAGCAGCGAGTTCAAGCCGCCAAGGAGGCGCAGAGGCAGCGTGAGATGGCGCAGCGCGTGCCCGAGATGGAGAGCGTGATGCAGGAGATGGACCGCATCTTTGAGATCCTCGTGCCGACGCTGGACGCCTTCGAGCTGGAGGACGGTGGTGGCGGTGGTGGTGGTCAGCAGGAGCCACTGAGGAGCGGAGGCGGTGCAGTTGCGGAGACGGCAGCGCAGACACTACAGTTGAAGCAGGACAGCGATGGTGGTAGTGATGAGGATGAGGATGACAGCGACGATGGGGTGGATTGGGAGAATGTGGTCGATGAGATAACGTCTGAGAACCACGATGGGGTTGGTGATGACGGTGCTGAACGTGTGGAATGGGAGGACGTGGAGCCACAGCCAGGCACTTATGAGGGTGAAGCCGATGGCCAGCTTGAAGAAGAGAGCCACCTTGATCAAGCAGACACCGATATGAGCGCCACACCATCGCGGCCGATGGATATCAACGAGATCGTGGAGGCGTATGGGCTCGGCAGTTCATCGTACCAGCTCTCAATCACAATCTCCACGACATTATGCGCACAGTCGAGTGAGAACGAGGCGCTTTTCCGCTCGCTTGCGGATGGTGTGCTCCTGATCCGCAAGCGGTTCCTCCCGTTAGTCCGCGATTGGATGCAGACAGCACGTGCGAACCACGAAGACTCCTGCTCCTCCTCCTCTCAAGAGGTGATGCTGCACTCCCTCCAGCAACGACTGGAACAGGCGACGCTCAAGTGGGAGGACCTCGTCCAGGACCAGGACAAAGCCCAGGCCGCCAATGTCACCCCGGCTGTGGTCTCGCTCCCATTGACCGCCTACGCCGACCACGAAGCCCCACGCTCCACCACACACAAGAAGCAGCGCCGGCAATAAAGCACGCCCTCATCTCGTCCTACAAGTATCCTCCACTCCCTCTTCCTTCGCTCCGCACCACTGATTTTTCAAAAGTATCAACATGGATGGACCTGGGGCTACAGTAATACTACGTGTAGCCAAGTGCCTCCCACCCTCACAACACCCACACATGGCTTCAAACCGTTCTGCGCCATCAAAACCGCTGCCTTCAATTGGCCAATATTCTCATGCATCCTTTTCAACCAATCATCGCGCCCTTATCCACCTAATCACCGCCAGTCTCCAAAGAACTGGTCGCGCCACCCACCCAGCCACCTCCTCTTACGTCTAAAGGTGGCTCCAGGTCGAAAGGTTTAAAGGTCGAAAGGTCTAACGGTTGAAAGCTTACCCGCTTCACGCCTCTATCGCCGCCACCGCCCCCCACGCCTCCAGCTCCAGATGATTCCGAGCGGCAGCGCCGACGACTGGGAGGCACTGCTGTGGCGCCTCATGGCCATGGACAATGCGCAGCGCAACGGCGCCGAGGCCGAGCTGGCCGCGCGCAAGGCCGCCAGCGCCGACGCCACGCTCTCGGGCCTCCTGCAGGTCGTGCACTCGCCGCGTTCAGATGATGTGCGTGGATTGGCGACCGTATTACTACGCCGTGTCCTCCTGCGTGACGCCGTGTCGCTGTGGCCACTGGCCAGCGATGCGGTGCAGACGCTCGTGAAGACGCAGCTGCTGCAGGTGCTGTGCCAGGAGCAGAACCGCAGCATTCGCCGCAAGGTCTGCGACACAGTGGGGGAACTGGCGGGCAGCATCCTCGAGGATGGACAATGGGAGGAGCTGCTGCCCACGCTGCTGCAATGGCTCGAGGCCCCGCAGGTCACGCTGCGAGAAACCACGATGCGCGTGTTTGAAATGATCGCGATCTACCTCGCGGCCATGCTGGAGCAAAGCGACGGCGACCAGCAGGCGCATTTTGAACAGGTCGTCTTGCAGACGCTCTCGCGTGCACTCAGCGATCCACACGGTCGTGTGGCCGTCAACGCCGTGAGGGCGCTGTCCATGCTGCTGCTGCAGCTGGAACCTGCCAGTCTCGAGGCCCTGCAGCGCCCCGAGCTCCTGGAGGATACACTGCCCCGCGTGCTGCGTGTGCTGCACCGACTCGTGCAGGATCAACAGTTTGACGCCGTGATGGAGCTACTGGAGGTGCTGATCGAGGTCGCGGAGCCCCACGCGGCCTATTTCCAGCCATTGCTGGGCGAGTTGGTCGCCGCGTTAGTCCAGATGGCGGACGCGTCTTCCTCCGCCTCCTCTTCCTCCGGACCGGCGACGCCCACGCCGGACGGCTGCCGGCAGCTGGCGATGGAATTGTTGGTCTCGCTGGCCGAGAACGGTGCCTCGGCCTGTCGTCGCCTGCCACGCAACGCCTTTGTCTCGAGCGTGTTCCCCGTCACGTTCCAGCTCATGCTGGAGCTGGACGACCTCGAGTCCTGGAGCCCGCGCACGTGTGAGGCCGATGACGACGACGTAACCAGAGAGATCTCCAACTTTGACGTTGGCTCCGAGGCCCTGGAACGGCTCGTGGGGGCATTGGGCGCGGCCAAGTCCTTGCCCACCTGTTTCTCATTGATCCACGCGTTTGCCGCACGTCAGGACTCGTGGCTCCACCGTCATGCCGCGTTAGTCGCGCTCTGCCAAGTGCTGGACGCACTGGAATTCACGCAGCTGGAGCAAGTGACGACGCATTTGCTGGCGCAGGTCTATGACCCTCACCCACGGGTGTGCTGCACGGCGATCGATGTACTGGGGCAGCTCGCGATGGACCAGGCGCCTCGTTTCCAGGAGGTCTATCACGCGCAGGTGCTGGCCGTGCTCCTGCATTACCTCGTGGCCAGCGACCAACCAAGGCTGCAGGCCCACGCCGCCACGGCGCTGCGCCAGTTCATCGACATGTGCTCGCGTGACCTACTCGAGCCCTACCTGGATAAGCTCCTGCACCAGCTCTTTGACGTGCTGCGCCAGGCCAGCGACGCCAGCAAGCTCCCACACCAGCTTCAGCAACAACAGCAGCCACAGCAGCAGGAAGCCTCAGCCTCAGCCTCAACCTCGGGCTCGGACGATAGCCTGGCCGTTGCGGCGGCCGCCCACGTCGTCGTTGAACAGACCATTACCGTGCTGTCCTCCGTGGCCACGGTGGCTGGCCGCTCGTTCGCGCGCTATTACAGCGCTGTGATGCCCACGCTTCAGAACGTGCTGCTCTCCTGTATGCACGAGACCACGACCCTCCCAACCACAACAGCGACCACGACACAGGCGGGGACAACGTCGTCAAGCAGTACCCCACCGCCGGCCTCCACACGGCCATTCACACTGGGCGGCATCACCCTGGAATGCATCAGTCTTATCGCCGTGGCCGTGGGGCGAGACGTGTTTGCCGCCGCCGATGCCCGCGCCGTGATGAGCCTCATGGTGGAGATGCAGACCACGCCCCGGATCGTGGAGAATGAGCGCATTCGCACCTACCTGCTGCAGGCCTGGGCGCGGTTGGCTACGTGCCTGGGTACAGAGTTTGCGCAGTACCTCCCCGTGGTCATGCCCACGCTCTTGCAGGCCGCGACCCAGCAGGCCGAGTTTGACGTGGACCCGAGCGCACTGCGTGACTCGGATAGTGACAGTGACAGCGGCATGTCCTCGCTGCATCACGACGACGAGGACGAGGATGTGCAGCTCGCGCAGGTGAATGACCGTACCGTGAGCATCCGTACCTCCGTGCTGGAGGAGAAGGCCACAGCCTGTGAGCTGCTGGCCTCGCTGGCTCGAGACCTGGAGGCTGCGTTCTTCCCCTACGCCGAACAGGTCACCCAGGTATTGGCACCGCTCATGACCGACTCGGTGCACACGGAGATTCGCGCGGCCTCAATCGCGGCCATGGCCGCACTGGTGCGCTGTGTGGCGCTGGCGACGCCCCCCGTACCCCAGCTCTCGTCCTCCTCCGCCTCCTCCGCCTCCTCCGTCTCCTCCTCCTTGGTAGCCGATGGCGCCGAGCCACCCGAGTCGGTCAAGCAGATGCTGGACTTTGCACTGGGTCGCCTGGTGCATGCACTCACGTCCGAGCCCGACCTGGAGCTCGTGGTGAGTGTGATGCAGACCATGAAGCAATGTCTGGAGGCCGCGCAGCAGGTGCATCGCTCGGTGGCACTCAATGGCGCGCAGCTGAGTGAGCTAGTGCAGGCGCTATTGCTGGTGCTGGGCGACAGCTTCCAGAGACGTGCATTGCGAAGGCAGAAGCGAGCGCGTGCGACGGTGGATGCACATGAGTCATTGGAGGACGAGGACGAGGACGTGGAGGAGGAGGAAGAAGAGGACGATGAAGAGGACGACCATGGCTCGACACAGGAGGCGCGCCAGCTGGAGCAGGAGCTTCAGTTTGTGATGGCTGACGTGGTGGGTCACCTGGCCAAGGCGCATGGCGCGGCCTTCTTCCCCGTGTTCCAGGC
The DNA here is from genome assembly GCA_023336285.1 of Pythium grandisporangium. Taxonomy (NCBI): domain Eukaryota; phylum Oomycota; class Peronosporomycetes; order Pythiales; family Pythiaceae; genus Pythium; species Pythium grandisporangium. The sequence goes on from JAADWT010000679.1 coordinate 10,433, forward strand.
GCTGCTCTGGGACAAGCTCGTGGAGCTCAGCGCCGCGCACTGCCTCCCCGAGGACCGTAAGCTTGCGCTCTACATTTTAGACGACGTGCTGGAGCACTGCGGCCCACCGGCCATGGCGCAGATTGACGCCGTGCTGCCGCTGCTGATCGAGGTCGTACTCACCAGTGACGGGTACCCACCCGTGCTGCAGGCCTCGGCCTACGGCATGGGTCTCTGCGCGAGCCACGGCGGCGCACTCTTCACACCACACGCGGCGTCGGCGCTACAAGTACTCTTAGAGGTCGTCTCGCTGCCGCACGCGCAGCACGAAGAATCGGGCATGCGCAACGCCTGCGATAACGCCGTGTCGGCGATTGGACTGATCTGTGAGCATCACGCCAACGCCGTGGACGCTGCTGCACTGTTCCCCCGCTGGTTGAGCCTATTGCCTCTACGTGGAGACCTGGAGGAGTCGGTTGCTGTACTCAAGCGGTTGTGTCGCCTTGTGCTGGCGCAGAATCGATTGCTGCTGGGGGTCTCGCAGTCTGCCTCGGAGCAGTTGGAGATGCAACATGCCGCGGCCGTGGTGCGGGTATTTGCCGACACGCTCGTGCATGCGCGAACGTTCGAGCGTGCCGTGGGGGACGACGCCTTTGCGGAGCTGCGGGCCGGTATGGCACAAGCACTGGCGGCGCTGCGCACGTGGGTGCCCAGTGAGGCCATGACCCAGGCGTGGACGGAACTAACGCCCCCACAGCAGGGCGCTGTGCACGCGCTCTTTTCGTCCTAGGGCGCTCCTAGGGCGGTCTAATGGTCTATCGGTCTATCGGTTTAACGGTCTAGAGGACTAACGGGCTACGAAACGATCGATCTCATGCCATGAAGCAGAACCGGAACTTGTTGCGATGGAAGCAAGGATGTGTGTAGTAGCAAGCGATACAGTGATGCCCCCCCCGTTGGAGGAGGGTAGCGCGTGCGGTGTGAGGAGGAGAGTAAATGAATGATTGCAATAGAAACAAATCGATACCTCATGGTGCAGGGACTACAAACAGGGCCCCCGGAACTGTTGGTAAATTATTTCGTACTCAGTGACGCGCTCCGGCGGTGGGGCGTTGAATTTACTATATCGATTCGAATGGACCAGAACAGTTGTGAGGAGAACTAACAGTAAAGAGCGGAGACTATCACTCCTTGCCAACTTCAAGGACGACCGACACTCTCAATCTCCTGCGCAGCCTTTAGCACTCCAATTACACAAAGTTTTTCCCAGCAGCATCTCGACTTCAATTACGTTCTGACCTTACTTGCAAAGGCGACCTATAAATACTAGCCACCGGTTCATCCCATCCATCCCCATAGGCGCCCTATTGGATGCGCACTCAAGTCTATCCTCATCCAAATCCCGCACACGTTTTGTGTTGGTTGGTTCACGAACCAAGTAACTCCCTCGCCACCACGAAGGCGCGCATCGCGGCCAAGAGACAGCCCGTCCGTCGCGAGCACCCAATCTTGCTGGGCCCGCTCGCTGCGTTCTGAGCTTTTTTCTTTCTTCCATGGGGTCAAGCGCGTCCGTCGTCCCCTTAGACCCCAGCGCGTCGACGGTCGCCGATGACCTCGAGACACTGGCGCTCGTTCAGCGCGAATACCAGCGGCTGCAGCGCAACGGCGGTAACAAGGGCACGACCCGCAGCGTGGGCGATCCCGTGGGTGATGGAGACGGCGACGGAGACGGATCCATACAAACCACCGACGAGGAGCTGTTCCTACACCTTCGCCAAGTAGTCGCGCAACGCTACGGCAACCGTGTAGCCGTCGTAGCAGCAGACGGAAATGGAGAGCCCATCGCTCCGCCTGCGGCTAAGCAGCACGAACAGGAGCAGGAAAACCATCTCGATGCACCCACAAATGGCGATAAGGAGCATCCTTCCGTCAGTAAGGAGCTGGATTTAGACGTGGGTATGACCGTCGAAGACGACGATGACGTTGGTCCACACCTATCGGATGCAGACCTAGCTGATGCCGAGAAAGCCACTGCGATAGCCTTGGGTCCCGGTCTAAACGATATCCGCGAGCATGAGCATGAGAACATCGACATGGATGAGCCAGTCATGCCTTTCAACGAGTCAACCGAGGACCACCCAGACCACGGCCGCATCAAGATCACTGGCTCGGCCTCGGTGCCGTCCATGTCGAGCCTCATATCCCACCAAAATGCTGCGAGCTCGGAAGCCCATAGACCCCTCCACGGACACGGACACGGCAATTCCAAGTCGTCGTTTGATCTCTCGCAAAACCTCACGCCCGTGTTTACGACCGACGTGCTCACGGACCCCACGACGCTCAAGATGTTGACCCGGTTCGCGGCCAATAAGCAGGTACCGCACGGTGTGGACCGCATCCGCTTCTGGGTCGAGATCGACGAGCTGCAGCAGCTGCCCTCGCATTCCTACACGAACCGTCGGCTGCGCAAGATCTACGACAAATTTCTATCGCCCGAGGCGCAATCGCCCGTGTGCGTCACGGCGGCCATGCTGGCCGAGATCGAGGCCGCACTCGAGGGTGAGAACATCTCGGCGGGGATCTACACAGACGCGCAGGCCATCTGCTTCACGGCGCTGGAGCGGTCCGTGTTCCCGCGCTTCCGGGACAGCGCTATGTTCACCAAGATGCGCGACATGTGCGCCGCCCATGGTGTGGTGCTGTCGGGCAGTCATGCCAATGCCAGTGGCAATGGTAATGGGGCTGGTAATGGAGCGAACAACGGGCACGCGGGTAGTGACGGATCGGGGGACTTGGATGGCGACTTCTCACTCATGGGTGTATTGGGGCATCCGGCCAAGCTGCGCTTCCTCAAGTCGTACTGCATGGAGGCAGTCGCCTTAGAGAACCTGCTCTTCTACCTTGAAGTGGAGGACTGCAAGCGATTGCCCAACTTATCATTCATCGCCAATAAGACCCGCAAGGTCTATGACCGGTACTGTGTGCCCTCGAGTCGGAATTATATCAATCTCCCCGAGCTCGAGCGCGTCGTGAGCAACGACGACGATAGTCTAGAGACCAGTGGTGGTGGTAGCAATACGGGGCTGGTCTCGCCACTGGCCGAGCTGCACGCTGCGGCGGCGCAGAAGCTGCCGCTACTACCCAAGCTCTTTTACGAGGCCCAGCTTCGCACGTTTGCCAGCATCTCGGAGGAGATCTGGCGCAGTTTTTGCCGCACGCCCGAGTACCTCGAACACTCGCGCAACGTCAAGCCGACAAGGCACTACAGCGCCAGCGCGGCGTCTTCTTCTTCTTCCTCGTCGTCCTCCGCCACCTCGGTCTATGCCAGTGGAAAGTCTCGCGGCGCGCGGTTCCTGGCGCTCTCCGAGTCTAACGAGTCGCTCAAGAACCGGCTTGAGGCCATGAACGAGTTCCAATTGATCGAGAGAGCCATGCATTACCCCGTGGTCAAGCTCATCCCAGCGGCGTTTCGAGCCGATGCCACGACCAACGCCGTGGTCATGGACGCCGTGGCGGCCTCGTCACAGGACACGCAGCTCACGCCCAGTGAACAACTCAACCTCTTGCTTGGAGACGCATTCGGGAAGAAGTACTTTAAGCAGTTTATGAAGAAGCGTGGCGTGGACCATTTCCTGGCATTCTGTGAGGAAGTGGAGGACTTTAAGCTGCTTCCGGGGATCGAATTCCTGCAGCACTCGGCCAAGAAGATTTACCGCAAGTATATCATCTCCACGGCCAAGCTGCAGGTGGACATGTCGACGGCCATGCGCACCGAAATCGCCGAGCGGCTCGTGAACCCGACCGTGGACATGTTTAAACGCATCTCGCAGCGTGTACGCCACGGCATGTTGCAGGACTCGATGCCTCGGTTCGTGAAATCCGCTCAGTATAGCGAGCTCAAGAAGCAGATCCGGCAGGGCAAGGAGGCCGCGCTGGACGCTGATTGCCGCGCCATGGAGGCCACACTGGCCAAGACGGGCAAGCTCGAGCTGGCGCATTTAGACGCGCTCCTGCAGCACCAGTTGGGCATGCGGCAGTTCCGCCTCTTCCTCGAGTCCCAGCACTGCGTGGAAAACCTCATGCTCTGGGAGGATATTGAGCACTTTCGACGCCTGCCCAGCTACCAGATCGTGATCCGCTCGGCCAAGAAGATCTACGACAAGTACCTCAACCGCGCCTCCTCGCGCAACAGCGTCGTGCCGCTCTCGGATGCACTCTACGCCCGTGTATGCTCACAACTTGAGGTCGCGTCACGCACTACCTTTGATGAGGTGGAGCTCGAGTGCTACGACACGATGCGCAACGTGGTGATGCCCGATTTCCTGGACTCACGCATCTTCATGGCGCTAGTGGGTACGTGGGCTACCGTGGATGAGGACTATCCGACCGAGATGCTGCGCGGTGAGTTTGAAATGGCCTTTTTGAGGCACCGTTTCCATCTTGTGCAGGAAACGCGTGGACTATCACGGGACACGTCCACACCGTTAGCTGAGAAGCATACGATGCACACGAGCAATGGAGCAACCTAACCCGAGGGAAGCTGGGGTGGGGCGATTTGCTTTTCAGACATGAAAATGTGCGCGGAAAACGAGGAGGACTCAGCAAAAGAAAACGAAAAACAACACCAAAAGCAGGAAACGAGAGAGTCAGAAAGGAGAAACAGACAGACTGAACGCATTCACAGAGGAAGGATTTTAGTTCTGGAATGGTCCTTGCGTTTGATTTCCACTTTGGGGGTGGTCGCGATAGGAAATGAAGAGAAGACTCGGGTTTGGAACCGCGTTAGCGATGAACCAATCCTGGAGATTTGGTTTTGGTCGACAGAACCATCATATCAGATGCGTTATCCTTCACGATACAGCGAGCACTGGAGTACACTCGCTCTACTGTGAAGAAATGAACCTCTTGCAGGCATCTAATCACGAATTGTGAGTCACAATCGTTCAACTCAATCAAAACAGGCAAATCTGATTTCAAAACCAAAATCAAATTTTCTGAACTGCCAAAAGATTGCAAACGCGTAAAACGTCTGCACCTCCAAATCTGTTCTACTATTATACACCTCTGATCACACTGCGATAGCGTGTGGCACAACAGCGTCGCAAACTGCCACGCATCAAAAAATTTCACTATATCGGCTAAACTCTTCCGTTTATGTGCTCGTGTTCGGCTGGGTAGGCCCTGTTCACCATGGAGTCTTGTGATCGCTTTGCTCATAATTGCCCAGTCGATTCAATGGGGTAATACAATGGTTTCCCCCCCCCAAAGTGTCGCCACCAGCACATCCATGACCGACGTCTTGAGATAGAGTCTACCCCCGTTACCACTAGCTCAAAACTGGTATTAGTGAAGACAACCTGACCCCAGTAACTGAAGTATACTTCTTTCAGGCCAATGAGAAGCCATATGGCTGAACTCGCCCACGGTGGGTGTCGAAGGCGACGAAAAGCGATGATGCCGAAGCCACAGACGAGATGAATGACGATGGCATGTCTGTCGTACGTGGGATAGACTCGCGATTAACTTGACGGGATCACCATGGAACACTCGGGTTGGCACACAGCTGGGACACGAAGAGGTTCCGTGCCACCACGAGTGGGGGGGGGGGGGGGGGGGG
>JAADWT010000068.1:0-40223 GCA_023336285.1 Pythium grandisporangium
AAAATTCAGAGGCATCGAACGCGGAAATCGCTCACATAATGAAATTCTAGCAGAACTACGAGCAAAACATTCAGTAGATAGAGAAGACAGCGGCATACGCTGTGGTGGTCTTTGATTCTTGGTCCGGCCACCCAATCGCAAGCTATTGGCAATTCTATCACGTGCATCAAAACATTTGCCTTAAATTGGCCTTATCCCTTACCTACATTTATTGACAACCAAGACCAAGCCAAATCTACACGCGTGCGTGGTGCATGAGATGCCTAACAATATTCAGCTTGACAGTCTGGAATATTCACCAAGCCAATCGAACGGAAAACCGACTCCAGACAAAAAACGGTCAGTAGAAATTACAAATGTTGATTTGATAGCCGCGATCGCTGTCGCTTTATTAATCTTGCTCACCGACGTTTCGAAAGTGTACTGTATGCCAGGAAGGAAAGAAGATGCACTGGCCCATGCGTTCAAAGAAAACAATGCAGGACGAATTGAGCTGGCGAAGCGCCAGACTGACTTCATGGCCGATGGTCTTGCGTACAAACGCATGAAAAATGAGCGAGACGCGAAGGCATACGCTGCTCTCATGAAAAGAAGCACCCTACAGGAGAAAAAGGATAACGTTGAGTTGCTGATGTCTATACAACGGAATCTTATTGAACTGTGCAGCACACAGAGCGCTTCGAGACAGCGGATTGGATCCAAAAGATGAGGCTGTGGTTGCTTTGCAAAGAGTCACAACGAACCTAGAAGAGGAGAGAGAGGCTTTGCTGTTGTAAAAAATTCGAGCACGACTAGGACCGATAAAAATGCACCCGCTGACCGCAAGATGATTATTATTTCCAGCGACATCACTATCCACTAATCAATGTTTCCGACTGAAGCCTCATTGGCGTTTCGCATGAGATTATACTCAGGCCGAGTAAGTCCTCTTGCATGGGTATTCTCTCGGATTTTTCGCGCAAAATACATGTCCGCGGTTGGCGGTCATAGTCGCCAGCTGACGACGGAATGTAGCTGAGCTGGCGTCAACCATCACGTGGTTGCTGAGTGTAGATCTTGTCAACATCTAAATTAACTCCATACCCATTTTCCTACTGCTGATACAAAAGTTGTGGAGCCTCATAATCGCGTGCACCACTGTAGGTACATTTTTCAGCTTGACTTCCAGGGGTTTCTTGAGGATTCGCCACTTGGTCACCATCATTCCAAACGCCTGCTCGACTCTAATTCTAAACTGACTCAAATAAAAATTGAACGAGTCCTTTGACTTTCCTAATCTATCTAAATTACTGTAAGGGGTCAGCATCCGTTCCGTAGGCACATAAGCATTATCCGCTATCAAATACATTCCTAGTGGGTTTTCACAGAGGTTGTGCAACGACGACAGCCGAAAGGAGCGGACATCGTTGGCACCTCCTGAACACTTGATCGAGAACGCCGTAAATCGACACAGATTATCCACTGTAGCTTGAACATTCACGCCATAGCAATGATAGTGACCTGAGAAATAGAAGATCACACGAGAGACCTCCTTCTTTGATGGAGTCTTGATCCTAAACAGCCACGCAGCCACCGCACTCACACATCCTTTGAGAGCACCGCTGGAGCTCAGAGACTCAAAAGCCGCGCATTGTTCTTCCAGAGCTTCCTCGCTGGTGGAAAAGCAGTGTTGTAGGGTAGCACACGTGGTGATGGCGTGTAGGCCGCGGTGGAAATACCTAAAGAAGGTGGGCACGGTAATGGAGACAAATGCAGCAATATCATCGTAGGAGCCACCTGCTAGCCATCGAAGAGTACAGTGGAGCACGACTTCAACACATACATACGAATTGGGATGGTTCTTGTGCAGAAGAGGCGTTAGCATCTTTGTTAGCTGCAGAAAAGCCACCAAGCTCATGCGATAACGCAGCTCGAAGCGGCCAGAATGCATCAGCTCTTCCTGCAAGTAGGGATCCCACACGAACGGGGGTGCGGAGCGCTTCGTCTCGCGCTTCTTTGGCACTTGCAGGAGGCCCAAACGGCGGTGAGAATAAGTTCTTCGCCTTCATCCTCGCCCAGGAGCCAGGGAAACATCGTATGGAGCTCGTAAGTGGCAGGGCGACAGTGCTTTACGATGTAAAGGAAGGTAGTGTACACCACTAAAAGAAACAAGTGTATACCACACGAAATAAAGTGTACCACGCTAAATAAAGTGTACCACACGATTAAGTACCGTTGTCCCACTGGGCACTGGGCGTTCTCTATTTCGGGACGGTGGGAGACAACTCCCATCCCTCTCCCGGGAGATACATAAGAACGCTAAGAACGCCCCTAAGTGCTTCGGGGTCTGGTAGGTAACCGTGTAGCGTCGTGCAAAGGATGGCGACGGGTACTCGGACGATTACTGTTCGGCTGTGGTTATTCTGAGGGGCTTGGACCAGTGCGCTGTGAAGTACCGTCAGCCACTCGAGTAATGTACTTTAGTAAGAACCTAACCTTGAACTAAATTTAAAAATTTAGTTAAAGTTTAGTTTTCTTTCCTGAAAAATACACCTGCCCCGAATACTGGCAGCCTACAGTAAACCATGTTAGGTCTTGGATACAGTAATTACGTTAATTGTAGTGAAAAGCACCCACTGTTGGCAAATACGCGTTATTTACGAGCGGTCATATCTTCCACACGGTAAGTCAGTGTAATGTCTGCAAAAGTACCGACCATTAATTCTAGAGCTGACATGACGCTAGCTTCGCTCAAGCGCTGCCGCGCGCCTAGCGCCGACAGCAGTGGTGTATCCCCACGCAATCGAGAACATGATGGAGCTGCATTATCAGCGAGCAGCGACACCGTGGCCATCAGCATGTGTTCATCATCGCTGGCACAGTATGAAGAAGCCGATAGTACGATGACTACCACCACCACCAAAACTGAAGGTAGCACTAAGACGGCGGCGTCGCCCTTCACAACTCAAGCAGAGCAAGCAGTTGCCGCAAGTGACTTGGAAGACAAATGTCGTCAGCTCGCACGTCTTATCAGTGGGTCTTCGCACCTAGTGGCGTTCACGGGTGCCGGCATCAGCACATCCGTTGGGTTGCCTGATTATCGTGGCGAGGCTGGAATTCGCACCAAGAATTTTGACAAGCACCAGTATTCGAGCAAGAATAAAAGCAAGAACAAGAAGAAGCAAAAAGAGATGGGAAGTGAGAGCAATACGGGAGAAGAGTCATCGGGGCGTGTGTTGATTCCGGATTTCCAATCGCTTGTTCCTTCAGCGACGCACATGGCGCTCTTTGAGCTGTACCGGCTTGGGTATTTGAAGCACGTTGTAACACAAAACGTGGATAACCTTCACCTCAAGAGTGGGCTGCCAGCTTCTGTACTCACCGAAGTTCATGGAAATGCCACTCAAGCCAAGTGCGAAACGTGCGAGAAAATTTACACGGACAATTTCCCCTGGACGGGGCTATGCGACGACGAGGCCTGTATCAGCACGAAGCGCCCTGTCGAGCAGCGACTACGCGCACGTACGCGACACGGCAATGGCCGGCTACGACGCAATGTGATTAGCTTTGACGAGCCACTGGGGGACATCGATCACGCCATTGATGAGTGCGAAGCCGCCGATGTGGCGTTGGTGTTAGGTACATCGCTCCGTGTCGAGCCGTTTACGGAAATGGCGGGCACATACGCTGCATCGTTGGCAATAGTCAATTTATTGCCCACAACGCCCAAGCTAGACCGTCGTGCTGAAACAACCGGCGTAAGAATCAGCGAAAACTGCGACATCGTGATGCGGAAAATCATGAAGTATTTGGTTGGCGAGAGCTATGATATCCCAGCATGGCAAGGTACGCACGCCACATCCGTCTTTGTTCCCGAGCACGAAGAATCCGGACTTGTGAATGTCCTGGCCGGACGACTCCTCTCATCTTGACGTCGAAGAGAGAACGTTTCTAGATTATAGCTCCAAGTTCATTGCGAAGCAAAAGCACCTGGGTGCCTAGCCTCCAAACCAACTTTGGATATCTTCACTGCATACTCAGATCACTTGAAAAACCCTTCATTTTGACCATCTCACACGTTACCAGGGCTTACGTATGACATTGGGCTTTGCAGCCCAATAACACATTACTTCTTCGACCTGGAAGGAACTCAGGAACATAGTTGGCATATCATCGCCATTCGTTCACTCAGTAACGGCATTGGTGCTCAAAGTCAGCCAGTGCTCACTTACTAGCCTACGTCCTGCCAGGTAGGCTTCTGGCCAACATAAACTCCAGGAATCATTCTTTAACCCACATCCGTACGTGCTGTTGAAACGACACGTGCCGTTTCAGCATATTTGATCCGCCGTCGCCGCATTCCTTCGTTATAACATCGATCATGACACTATTTGGAAAGATGGTAGGGGATGTCCTCGGCGGCGGCGAAATCAGTGTTGTGGCTAGAAAAGTTCTTGCAGACCTGGATGAGTTCTTTATTGCAGGTGACGATGACGACAATGGTGATGCCGATGGTATCTATGCTGATGACCGCGAAACGCCTCCAATATCAAGAAACCCGGGTATAGCCTCTGGTGTCACGTTGGAGGAGCTACAGTTGATATTGGACACATCGATCCGCCGCTACGAGGTACGACCAGAGTGCGTCCCACCGACAGCTGCCACAGCACCAACCGCGACTGCCTCCACTCTGACCACGCCCGTAGCCGCCAACGCTGTTCCCCCAGCATCATCAATGGACGTCATGAAGGGGATACCCGAGCCTGCACGATCGCGGTTGTTGGAGCTACGAGAACTGCGTGAGCACAGGCACGCACAATTTACACAAAGGCGACCTCCATCACAGCATCAGCAGCAGAAAAAGCCTAACAGTACGGATTCACTACCAAGACAGTGCCGCAATGCTGTGACTCATCAATCTTTGTTAGTGACAGCACCCTCAGTATCGTCAGAATCCTCACACGCCCCACACTCCTCACGCTCCTCACACTCCTCACACTCCTCACACTCCTCGCGATCATTAGCTTCGTCACCGTCGTCATTTAGTCCTGTATCAGCAACAAAATCCTTACGAATGAGCAGAGACGAAGAAATCCGAGCGAAAAAGGAGAGGGATTCGGCAGCTACAAATATCATTCCCACCTCGCCACGTGACCGACATAGCAACTCTGTTTCAAAACATACTGCATCTGGTCAAGTACCTTCGGTGTCAGCTATAGCGAGTGGACATGCTCGTGGGATAGCTTCTTCAACGAGGATGATGCGAGATCAGACCACGACAACCAGTGGGGATGGGTACATACGAAGTATCCGCTTGGTTGACAAGCAGTGCGCTACAGAAGAGGTTGAACAACCTGTCCCACGATTTGTCCGCGGCTGTGGAATGCTAACATCACCACAGCAGTCTTCATCACAACGGCTAAGAGAGGGAGACGAGCGAGCAGTTACCCCAGCGCTGTCGGATCAAGCTGAAGCCACTTCAATTGCTTGGGCAACAAAGTTTCCCATCGCCGAGCCGCCTCGTGATGGTATGGCGACGACGTCATGTGACGCCCGATCAGCACAACCTCATGGAAGTTGTTTTCCTGCGTATGGTGCTGCGTGTGGTGCGAACGACCAAACCGAGTGGCCATCGCATTATTTTGACCATCGCTGCGGCCAACATCACACGAATGCGGGGGCGTTTGATGGCAATAGGGACGGGAGCATGAGTGCCCACAGCGGCGGAAATGACCAGCAAGACGTCACCAATCAGCAGGAACAAGTGGGAACAGAGAACACATCAACTCTCGGGGATTTGCCAAGAACAGATTTGTATCAAGAACAGTTTGTCGGCGATACGACTTCGTGTCCCGGATACGAAGGATTTTCTCGCGGTATTGGCATCACTGGCGAAAATATACCGAATAGTACAGATTGTGCTAAACTGACCAGAGTTTATAAAACAGAGCAGACTAGACCAGAAAAATTCACAGCAGTGAGTATTAGCGACTGGGAGCTTGATCTCTCGAATTTTAATCCCTGACTCTGATGATCGGGATATAATCTCGCTACGATTGTTCCTTGTCAGTTCGTTTTTCCATCTGAGCTCCCGCATGCTTGGCCCGCATCTGATCCACCGACTCAGGCATCGTTTTCCCTGAAAAATCTGTCACAAGGAACGAGCTAACGCTGCCAAGTAGCATCATGGTCGCGGTGATACTAAGTAGCAGTGCGATATGTGGAGGTGGCCCAACCAAGAACCCGTTCACGAACTGCGCGATAACGGAGCCACTGCGACCACCAGCCGCTAGAAGCCCCATGCCTGTGGTACGAACATCGGTAGGAAATGATTCCGCTGACATGAGGTCGATCGCATTCCACCCCGCTGTGCTGAAGGCGTTGAACCCGCTAGCAAGGATAAGAATCAGAATCGTTGTCGCAAACGACACATCTTCCTCAGCGTCATTCGGAGACGAGCTCACGTAAGCAAAACCAGCAGCACAGGCTGCCGCAAAGAGCATCGACGTGAACAAGATCCGACGACCGCCCCACTTGTCCATAAGGAGCGCACTGTGACAAGGATATCAACCGATGCATATCATTCAATCAATACAAGTATCATCGACTACGACCACACGCCACAGTCACATTACCTGAAGAGGTTACCAGGAAGGTTGGCCGCAGCGTAAATGAAGGCGTTTGCAAAAGGGTCAGACAAATTGATTCGCTTGAAGAGCATTGTGATCCATGTCGCGAGACCATATGAGCCGAAACTGAGGCAAAACCATGACAGGAGGAGAGATACCGTGGTGGCTCGCAGCACGGGGTCGAATAGACTGAGATACGAGGCGGCATATGATTGTTCCTGCTCAACGTACTCTGGCGAACTCGCCAGTAGGTTGTTTGCGGTTCGAGGCGAATTCAAATTTGAGGCAAACGGTGATAACAATGCCATGCGTTCGACGACGTTTGACTCGATACTCCCGTTATGATGCTGCGCATTTGTGCTACGAATGATATTGACCACATTTTCTGCTTTCGAGAGTTGACGGCGACGTGCATAGTATTGCGCACTCTCCGGCACATAGCGATACGTGAGCCCCCAACAAATGAACGACGGGAGTGACACAACGGCAGCGAACACGCGCCACGATAACGCCGTCGCAGGATTGCCCAGCATAAGCCAGGCAAGACCGGCCGTGAAAATGGAGCCCTGAGATACAGAATCGCAAGGAGCTGTGGGTCAATATCCCTGGAAGTTTTGCAAAATGAGGAAAGAAAAACCTACCACCATCCAATAGGACGCGACGATCGTTACGTAGAATCCACGGCGATGAACAGGCACATGCTCGGAGCAGAGAGTAAACATTGCTGGCACAGTGCCACCAATACCTAGACATCGCATAACCCACCGCACGCGTGCAATGAGTGGTGGCTACTGAAGAAGAGAATACATGAGAAAGCGAAAAACAATCAAGTCGAGCTTACATACCGATGCCCGCCAACATTCGACACATAATCAGGACATTGATATTGGGTGATAATGACGAAAGAAGCGCAAATACAGCGTTCACCAACAAAGAATAGAGGAGACTCGCGCGTCGGCCAATCTGGTCACTGAGACTCCCAAAGAATAAGCCACCGACAAACATGCCAGCAAAGATGGCGGCAGCTAGTGCGCCTATGGTGAAACACCATCAGAACAGAGGAAAAGAGTTAGAACAGTTTCACAGAAATTAATACGACAGGGCGACTCACTTTGCTCCGCGCGCGATAGAGAGCCTTCTTTATCTTCGTAGACCGCCAAGATATACCCAATTGACAATATCTCAATGGCATCGGCAGCATTTCCTAGTCCAAGAATTCTACACCAGGGTAGTTTCACATCACACGATTTGGAAAGCGACACAGGAGATTATGACTGAGTACACCACGCGGCTGGCAAGGAGACTGACATGTCGAGTGCGAGTGTACACGTACAATACCGTGCGGAGATGGAAGTATCCATCTTCGGTGGCATCAATCGCCTAGGAAGCAGCAAGAAGAATGTGCGATCAACCCACAGAACCACCGTAAGAACAGAGGCACAACGCACAACACCGCGCTCAGCAAATAACCATCCTCCCCAACCAGGAGACAAGGCTGCGCGCATCATCGGCACGTTGCGTCCCGTGCATCAACACGTACAGCTTGCAGGCGCTCTGGTCGCGTCAGTGGCGTTGCCATGATTCGTGATTGCTCCATGCCATTCCTGAAACGTGTTGGTCCCTTTGATAGAAAAAACCGGTTTTCTCCAATCGAGAGGAGCCCTTAATCAAGTACATATGGACTTGGAAGTACTTAAGTAAAATAGTACAGTAGGTAGGTACCTGATTACGAATCGTCCGCCCCCTCAATGATGATGAGGTATAGTCACTGTAAGAAAGAACCGGATAACTTCGTCCGACCCCTTCTTGTCCGTTCTAGGGCACCATACGATGATGAAAGGCTTTGCGATTCAGCAGGAAGGCACCATGCGTACCCGTACCGTAATGGTTGATTCAGATGCCAAGCCACACGAGAGACTTTCCAGCATGTCCTGACATGGCTCGACCCGCAGACTTCAACTTCAACAATGAAACTGTGCACGTGTGTGAATCCAATCTTGTGGCGCTCCAGCGGCGCACCTGATGTTGGGGCGACTCCAGTGGTTGTCGAAAGTTCTCTCGTCTTCAAAGTCGTGCGAAACTGAGGGACTCCCAACAGCTATGCTAGCTGACAATGCAACTCGTAGCGATTATCCCACGCAACTTGCTGCTCACCTGCAACTTATTACGTGACCCCAGGTTCTTCACCGTAACTGTGCGATATGCGGTTCATCGGAGTACCTGTATACTTCACTGCAAGACTCCTTCCTCTACGGTCGAAATTTAATGGCGCACTGGCCGGCGTCTGATTCAGAACAGTATCTCTCCAGTTTGCACATCAGCACAAAGTGTGACAAGTATGGCGCATACCTTATTTTTAATAGATTGCCTTCACGTGGCTGCCAAGGAAAGGGATGCGCTCATGGTATGATGAAAGTCTTTATCAGCTGCACCAGTGATGCCAAATCGGCGACGGCGCCCGCGTCGACCTGAAGTCCTCTTTGGCAACTTGCACTTGCGGTAGTACGTATCATAGACATGCTGCCTGCCTTTCAGATACACTCCAGGGGATCGAAATGCCGCTGACGTAGGCTATGGTCATCGATTGTATCCATTTGATTTGACTGCGGTCATCTTGTCCGGTGCATTGCAGTACCGGTACGCACGGAGACACAAAAGGGGATGCGTTGTCAGCCGCTTGGGCCGCAATCCGGTGAGTCCAAATCCCTCTGAATAACGAACTTCAGCGCCAGGTATAGTATTGCGAAACGTTTACCCCCCCCGGATTATGCTCAATAAGCTCTAAACTGGAGGTCAGTTTTGCCCCCATCTCGGCTCCGGCTTTCACCTCAAAATCGAGGTTGAGGCAGGTTTTATCGCGTCGCCAAGAAGATCACCAAAAAGAGAATCGAACGGCCTGAAGAAGAGAGGAAGAGAGGGTAGTCGACAGCGAGGAGCTCACGCACCAGCATCAGAAAGCAGCAGCTTGTCATAATCGGAAATCCCTCGCAAGACGCAAGTGCCGCGTGGACACCAACCAACCAAGCCAAGCCAAGCCAGCCCAAGCCAAGAGCACGAGCAGTCATGACGGCCAACATCCCCGAGGTCGTGGAGAGCGTGCCCGTCATCCCGGCCGTGGCCAAGAACGCGCACGTCAAGGGCATGGCCGAGTATGAGAAGCTGTACAAACAGTCGATCGAGGACCCGGCCACGTTCTGGGCGGCCAAGGCGCGCGAGAATCTGCACTGGTTCCGCGACTTTGACTCCACCATGGGGGGCACGCTGACTGAGGGCGACGTGGCGTGGTTCCTGAACGGCAAGCTCAACATCAGCGACAACTGCATTGACCGCCACATCGAGGCACGCGGGGACAAGACTGCGATCATCTGGGAGGCCGACGAACCGGGTGAGTCCAAGCACATCACCTACAAGGAGCTGCTGCAGGAGGTGTGCCGTGTGGCCAACGCCATGAAGACCGCCGGTGTGCGCAAGGGGGACACGGTGGCGATTTACATGCCAATGATCCCGGAGCTCGCCTACACGATGCTGGCGTGCACGCGGATTGGTGCAATCCACAGGTAGGCATGGACGCGTCTTTACTGTGTCGGGATGTTGCTTCTCATCGCGTGACGTGATCTGACCGGCTTTCTTTCGTTGCATAACGTCACCAACAGTGTCGTGTTTGCGGGCTTCTCGTCGGATTCGCTTCGGGATCGCATTTCAGATGCCCGCAGCAAGGTAAGGACTTTTGCAATACGCATCCACAAAGCCCCCATTCTGTTCGATGTATCCCCCCTCTAACGCGCTTTCTCTTCCTTGTGTGCAAACCAATTACTGCTGCAGTGGGTTTTTACTAGTGATGAAGGCCGTCGTGGTGGCCGCACGCTGCACTTGAAGGAAATCGTGGATCATGCAGTGCACGGTCTTGACTTTGTCAAGAAGGTATTTGTCTTCAAGCGCACGAAGAATTTGCTTGTGACGCTGAACAAGCACATGGATATCGACATGTCGTTGGAATTGCCCAAGCACCGCCCGTATTGCCCGGCCGAGTGGATGGATAGCGAGGATCTTATGTTCATCTTGTACACTTCTGGCTCCACTGGCACGCCAAAGGGTATTGCCCATTCCACTGCGGGGTATCTTTTGTACGCGATGATGACCACCAAGTACACGTTCGATTTGCATGAAGATGACATTCACGCCTGTGTGGCCGACTGCGGTTGGATCACGGGCCACAGCTACATCCTCTATGGTCCCTTGGCCAATGGTGTGACCACGGTGATGTTCGAGAGTACGCCGGTGTACCCGGACCCTGGACGCTACTGGGATATCGTGCAGCGCCACAAAGTTACGACGTTTTACACGGCACCGACGGCCATCCGCGCATTGATGGCGCACAGCAACGATTACGTCAAGAAGTATGACCGTTCTTCGCTGCGTATTCTCGGCAGTGTGGGCGAGCCAATCAACCCAGAGGTAAACAGATTGCATTGCGGAACGGGGTGTAGTAGTAGGATACTGATGTTTGGTATGTGTTGTGCACGCTGAATTAGGCTTGGCGCTGGTATCACGACGTGGTTGGAGAGGGCAAGTGCTATATCGCGGATACGTACTGGCAGACAGAGACAGGCGGGCACGTTGGTGTCGGCCTCCCTGGAGCGACGCCCATGAAGCCTGGCTCATGCACCAAGCCTTTCTTTGGTATCGACTTTGTGATCACCGACGATAAGGGCAACATCAAGGAAGGCAACGATGTGGAAGGCGAGCTTTGCATTCGTCGACCGTGGCCAGGTATGGCTCGTACCGTGTACGGCGACCACAACCGCTTCCTTGCCGTGTATCTCGTGTCGCATAAGGGGCTATACTTCACGGGTGATGGCGTCAAACGCGATAACGAAGGGTATCTCTTCATTACTGGTCGCATCGATGGTAAGCCTCTATTTTGGTACGATTTCTGAGGCTGTAGCGTCACGTGTGAGTGCATGAATCGCTAACGGTATGCATCCATTTTGATATTGTAGACGTTTTGAGCACATCGGGCCACCGTATCGGAACTGCAGAAGTGGAAAGCGCATTGGTTGCGCACAGCGTCGTCGCGGAGTCTGCTGTGATTGGGTGCGTGGTGCTTTATCGCGGTGTTGATGGTGATATAGACTGGGTTCCTAAGTTATGTTCATGTTAAATGTATAGTATCCCGCAC
This sequence comes from Pythium grandisporangium, assembly GCA_023336285.1. Lineage (NCBI taxonomy): Eukaryota > Oomycota > Peronosporomycetes > Pythiales > Pythiaceae > Pythium > Pythium grandisporangium. Next base: position 11,788 of record JAADWT010000068.1, read on the forward strand.
CGCATTAAGGGAGAAGGCATTTGCTGCTTTGTCACACTCATCAATTCCGCAAAACCATCCCCTCAAGTCCAGAAGGAGCTCGTGCAACAGGTATGGATGCTTGCAAAACGCCCTCGGTGAACTTGGACACGATTATTAACGGTATTCACTACGTCTATAGATTCGCCACGTCATCGGAGCCTTCGCAACTCCAGATGTCATCGTGTTCGTCCCGGGACTTCCAAAGGTATTTCCCACTGAATATGTCTTGGTTCTGTATTGTGATGGTAAACGTTGTTGACCAACCCTGTCATACTGCTGAATTTTTCCGTGTAGACGCGGAGTGGTAAGATCATGCGCCGCGTTCTTCGCAAGATTGCCGCCGGCGAAGAAGGACAGCTGGGTGACGTGTCCACGCTTGCCGACCCCAGTGTCGTCCCGGAGTTGATTGCCAACATGAAGGAGGCGCTTGTTGGCAAGACGTTGTAATCAAGATCAAGTTTACCCAACTTGCGGTTGATGAAGCAGAAAGAGACCATGCAGATGATTCATAATGGTTGTAGCAATTCTCGGTGTTTGTTGAATGAATGGTTGAGATAAGAGAAGAAGCTTAGCGTGTTTGTGAAAACAGCGTTTTATGATCGAATTCATATTCATACCTGAAAACGTGTTTGTTGTTGAAGATGATGCCATGTCTCAAGTAAGTAAACGTGGACGTTAATGTACACGTGTCGCTCTAATAGCAGCCCTTTCGTTGACAGCGCACTGAACTTTGAAAATCAAAGTGGCCACTTGCAAAAGCGAGCGCTAGGGGTTAATGGAGAAGTACGCGTTCGCCGCCGCTATCGGTGCCATCGTGCCATCACTCTTATTCGTGCAGCTTCTGCACAACAGCCTCGCGCGGCTTCTACCTGCGGAATGCAATACGGTGCTTGATGATGACATATTTCTAACGCCAGACGTGATCTATCCGCACCTGGCGTGCATGGGCGAGCTCGGTCGCACCATGTATATGGAGTTCTACCGCTTCGACTGGGTGCTATTCCCGCTCATCTACACAACTATTCAATGGGGTGCATTTGTACGCGTGTGGCCCAACCACGGGTACCTGCGTGTGCTTCCGCTTATTTCGGGTTGCAGCGACGTGATGGAGAACACATTGACTTACTTCTTGTTGAACGAATTTCCGACGCGCCATGAATCGATCGAGATGGCTATCGCAGTGTTGTCGCGGTCCAAGTGGTGGGTGGGCTTCTTCGGGTCATTGGTCGTTGTTCTTGGTCTTGTGACTCGTTTCTTTTCACGCAAACCGGACGCAGCACTGAACAAGACGAAGGCCAATTAATTGGAAGGAGAGTTTGGGACGACAAGCACGATCGTGCAGATGCGTCTGGGTGTAGCCATGCTCCATGGAATAAGTAAATGCTCGTATATCTGAATACAGTGCAGTCTGGTGCAGCGGTGCATGTTTGTTGTTGTTGCAACGCGTCTAACGTTAGCGTTTTCTGGATACGCTCAGTACGACGATACCGACACGTGTGTTCATTCCCGACAATTCATTCCCTTAAAATCATGTGAAATCCAACTCGGATATTCTGTACGGCATGGCGCACGCGTATTACTTCTCAAACGTATCCAATTGCCAACCAGATACATGGACACTGTAACCAGTGGTTGGTGTCAATGACTTTCTCGCAAATGCTGTTGGGAACCTCGATGCAACAGTTGCAGCAACGACATCCAACACCTATCAGAACACATAATTGGCTAAAATCGAATATTTAACGCTTCATTATTGGACAATATTGATTTTCATAAGCGGTATTGAAACGCGCTCCATGATTGAAAATCTTTGAGCGCCTGCCTACACCTTCAGAGATGAAGAAATACGCGTTCGCTGCTGCGTTTGGCGCAGCGGCGCCATCAATCTTATACATCCAGTTGTCGAGCAACAGCTTCAAGCGGCTTCTACCTGTGGAATGTAACACGGTGCTTGAAGACATTGTTTTTCTAACGCCGGACGTCATCTATCCGCACCTGACGTGCATGGGCGAGCTCGGTCGCACCATGTATATGGAGTTTTACCGCTTCGACTGGGTTCTCTTTCCGCTCATCTACACGACTATTCTTTGGGGAGCGTTTGTACACGTGTGGCCCAACCACGGGTTCCTGCGAGTATTGCCGCTTATCTCGTGTTGCAGTGATGTGATGGAGAACACATTGACTTACTTCTTGTTGACCGAATTTCCAACACGCCACGAGTCAGTCGAGACGGTCATTCCGGTATTAGCCCAAACCAAGCTGTCGGTTATCTTTTTTGCGTCAGCGGTCGTCATTCTTGGCCTTGTGGCTCGTGTATTTTCACACGAACCAGACGTGGCAATGGTCAAGGCCAAGACTAGTTAATTGGGAGGACGACCATGATCGTTCACATGGGTCCTGGTGTAGCCCCATTTAAAGGAAGTAGTAAATGCTTATGTATATTCAACTTGCTTCGCTTTAGTTGAATTCAGTGATGGCTACCGCAGCGATTGACGTTTGTTTGCTGTTGTTGCAGCAAGTCTATTAGCAACAGCTTTCTCAGCAATATGTTTTTGTTTTGTTCATTCCGGACAATGTCTCACTCCGAGGCTGATATACTGAGCTCTTTGGAATGGCTGTCGAGGATTAGCGCTTTCGATGGTATCACTCACATCTTGGGGATCCATTTCGAGGAACGATCACGCGTAAATTTTACTCGTCGTGATTGCGGTTTGCATCATTTGTCGTCCAAGTTATTATAATACCCCCAAAAGCTCCAAGCGGTGCGACCCATTTGCCACAAATTTTGCCAATCCTAGACACCTCTGCTCTATACATCATCTGATTGGCCTTACAGTAAAACCTGAACGAACGATGATTGGTTGGCTTAAATTCGCAATTTTGAATTTCGTTCGCTATTCCATCCATCACCTTGCCAAACCGTGGAAGCTCCATATCGACGGAGCGCGTTGCCTTCCTATCTGCGTGTGCTGCAGATCAAAGGTGCGCGCGTGGGGTCTGCATGGCGGGCAACTCGGTGCCTGTTGCGCGGCGCCAAGGGCGTGCTCAGTCGAGTCGACGCAAGGACCTGGGGGCCGTGCCGCTCAGCTCCGGGGAAGTGGAATACCTTTCGCGAAAGGATGAGGCAGCTCGACGCCGTGAGCGCCTCATTCAAGTGCGGGAACACGAGCGCCTCGTTGCGCAGCAGGTCACCCAGCGATACCGAGACAATTTGAAGAGACTTCAGCGTGGCAAGCGAGCGGTCGCAACGCGCGAGCACCGCAGGCACCAGGAACACGCGCTGAGCGCACTGCAAGTCAAGTACCAGTATTGTCTGCAGCACACGGGCACGGCGCAGCGAAATGCGCGCAGGAAGCTCACGGAGCTCGCGCAGCACGCACACCGCGAGCGTGACAAGTGGGAAACGAATGCGCAGGCCGCCGACTTGCGCTTCGTGGATGCCACGGAGCTGGTGCTGGAGCGGGAAGCGCGCCGGATGGCGTACCGGCGCGAGTTGGAGCGTAACCTGGTGCGATTGAAGGCAATGGGTCTACAGCACCGCGGATCGGCTAGCGCACATGCGGCGCGAGAGCGAGCTCTTGAGGAGAAGATGCAGCGTGAGCGCGATGGCGCGGTGGAATGGCAACGCCGCCACGTGGACATGGAGATCTCCACGTTTCCTCGCCCAACAGCGCAGGATGTGACGTCGTATCAGTTTACACGCACGCACTGTTTATCAGTCTTGAACCCACCCAACAAGAACGGGAATCCAACGAACGGTTCGCATGGAGAAGTGAAGGTTATTCGCCATAATCGCGCAAATCCGAGTGGCGTGAATGCGATCAAGGATGCAGACGTGTATCGCGATGCTATGGATCAGAAACGGGAGCAAAAGTGGCGAAAACGTGAGGAAGATCTTCGCATTGCCGCCGTGCGGGGGACCAAAGCGCTTGACAAAGTGGAATCCAACCGAGATGGGGAGCAAGCAATGCGACTATTGGCAGCCATAGATCAGCAGCAACGCGCAGAGGCAACCGTACTGGGCTGCCACGACGATGGGCGTGTCCCATTGCCGCATCAATCGAGCGAAACACCACTACGTATTATCGAGAAACAATTTGCGAAACTTTTTGAAATCAAGGACGATGAACTCGAGAGATCCGTGGGGTCTGTCAGCGAACGTCGAGATGGGTCCATTGAACGCGTGATGGCAACGCGAAGGCATCCAACTGCGACAAGCGACTATGTTGAGCACGACTTGTATAGCTCTATCGACGAGGCGTCGGATATTTTGGCGGGATCCAGTTCGAGTGATCCAATTTCAAACCCAGGAGGGAAACCGCATATGCAAGAGCGCGACAAGGTGACAGGGAATATGTACAACGCTCATGGTCGCGAAAAAACACTCGCCGGCAGCCCGATAAAACCCAGTCGTGGACCCCAATTTCCAGCAGGAAATGTGCGAACTGGTGAGGAAGCCCAGCAAGACAATCCTACGAACAATCTATCCCGTCCTCGCTTTACAACAGTTACGACTGGTGTTGGTAAGGGTATGCCGCACGATCTCAGTCAAGATGGATCCGATGAGTGGTATCCAGCAACGACTAAACGCGATTCTATCGATCAATCACGAGTTGGCCAATCGCACAGCAGAAATGGGACCGATGCCGTTGATGCAGCTGAAACGTCCAGCCGCCTTGGACTGGGTTTACCGCCAGAGGGGCTACCAGGGCACATAAATCGAGACACCAGGCCAGGTATACGGCAAACTAACCCATCGGGTGCTCGCCCACGACGATCAGATGAACTTGGCGATGTGGAGGTTGAGGGAATGCACGATAAACCGTTTGGTACTGCGTATCAGTTTAGCCATGGTGAGGGGAAATATTCCGACAGCCACGTGAGCGATAACTATCACACCAGTGAACAATGGGGCTACAGCTCGTTCAACGATGACGAAATGGAGTCGGATGTGGACAATGGTAGAATGGCCGAACCAAACATCGATAACGGTAACTCAAAGCAACGGCAGTCACTGGACGATCTTGAAGACCGTCTGCGGGAAGTTTTAAATTTACGTCAGCAGACAGAAGGCGAGTTGATCGAGAACAGCGAGATTGAACGGAAATTGTACGCGGGGCCTCCACGTTCCGGGTCCATCGACCATGATCAGAACAAGAACGTAGGGCATGACGGTGAGCTTGCATCTTCTCCCGACTACCAAGCCAGTCTCGGAGACAGCTCGCTGTCCGAGTTTGATCATAATGTGCTCGAGCAAGCGGCTCCTTTTCAGCCAAAAAGATCGGATGTGTTTTTCCGTGCTTCATCGTCCACGTTGTCACAATCGATCGCTGGAAATAAACGATCATCTTCTCCGATTGAACACTTGGCTGGGACTGGCGATTCGTTGGGCCCAGATATGCTTGGGGATGGTTACTCGGTAATTGACGACGACGCAAATTCAGATTTGTCGAGCTCTATTGAGCACAGTGATGGCATGAATAAGAGTTCCGATCAAGTGGGTGGTAGTATCCGTGAACCAAAATCAGAGCGAATGGAAACGACTCGTTTACGCTCGGGGCATTCTTCGCTTTCGCCCCCGCGTCGACAGCTTTTGCGTTTATCCCGGCCATCGAGCACGTATCTGGCGAAGTCTAGTGGCTCAAGCCATGATAGCGATATGTCTTTCGGTGAAGATTCAGATGACAAAAGAGTTGTTGTGCTTGAAGAGGCGAATTCTTGCGATGGTAGTGTACCAGATTGGAGGCATTCGTCAGCAGAAGCCGGGCATGCATTTAGACACACTTCCCAGGGTGAACCATTGCGACAATTTTCGATCCCTATAGCCGCTAACAAGGACTTTGATAATGATTCAACTTCATCGGCGATATTTTCAAACAGCGCGTTGGATAATCCTGCGCTTTCATACCGTCGGCAGATCGAAGAGGCGACGCAGATTATGGGGACACGTTTAACTTATCAACCGCAGTTCTCTTTGCCTCTGTCAAATTCATTTAGCTCTGTCGACGGCTCAATGAGTGGGCGTGAAGGCGGTGACAGTATGATCAACACACTAGTGCCAATGTTTCCAAGCTCTCAACAAAATCACACAGAAGAATCTGTTGTGGTTAGCCAACTCGAGAGCGACCACCAGACGGAAGATGCATTAATCCGCGCAAATCAATTTGATTTGAATATGTTACCCTCAGCAGCAGCCTCTTTCCAGACAAAAGATGGCCAAACCGTCTCGGAAGTTAACTACCCTCCAGATGGTACGAGTGAGCGAAGGGGTCAGCGATTGCCCCCAAGGTCCCGTCCGCTGACCGCAACTACAGTAGCTGCACATGTTCTAAATGCTACTCACACGGATATGTCTCGTACAACTGAAGACAAACCACTTTACCCAGAAATTGTGGAGGCCAAGCAGACCCATGAAACAAATAAAGAAAGTGGCTACGAAGACGTGGAAAGTTCTCAAGCACGTTTGCCAGATAGCCAAGACCTCCTCGAAGAGGAGCAGAAATCATTCATTTCGGACAGCTCTTCCGATATGTCTGCACATCTTTTCTTGAAGGGAATACATGGAATGACCGCTGATGCCAAGTTAACCGCAAACCCAAGCGAGAAGATTTTGCCGAAGAGACATTCGTTGTCGAGCTCCTTGTCCAGCTCTTCAAGTGCCTCGTCGACCAAAATGTCGTCCCGAGTCATGGACACCAATGTCTCTATGAAACATCGACCACATTCGAACTTTAACGTGCCTGGAGGTCGCCGTGAATCCCTCGAATCTGCGACAAGCTCAACGCCTTCAATTGATACGCGATTCCAGTATTTGATGAATATGACCGCTGTGGCAGGGAGAGCATTGCCACTGCATCTAAATCTCCCTCCGAAGAATCTAACTCAACAGAATATGGGCGTGCCACCTCCGCCGTTACGGTACGAAGTGGGCGTCGATCTCTCAGAGAGAGATCGTGGCTCGGATGGGTCTGAGTGCGAAACTGGACACGGTGATATCGCATTTGCTGCTGATACCCCACAGAGCAATCGCGGTGAACGAAAACACGTACTTTCTACCGGAAGTTACAGCGAAGATCATATTGTTTTCTCATTTCCGCCAGCCCCACACGGCGGCATTGATCTTGGAACGCCGCCGCAGCCAGTATTTCAGTATTCGTTGCCAGTTTCATCAGCAGCGTTCGACAGTGAATTTAATGGTGATGATGATATCAACGTTAACCCGGACGTCGATAATGATGTTAACAAGGGCTCAAGGCAAACCAGTCATGGAGGGATGCAAATATACGAAGGAAATACCCAGCGCTACCACCAATACAGCCTGAATGAAATGGCTCGGAGAGTTGCCGGCCTCCCACGACCACCATCTGACTCACTGGATATGAGCCAGCCGCCTCCACCATTGATATGGTCACAGTCCAGTCGACGGTCTTCCGAATGTGGGTCACACCACTCGTTAGATCAAGCAGCAGCAGATATTGATCCTTTACTCGCCGATTCCAGTAGCACAGACCGACGGGTTCCACAACCAGAACTTTCAGCTACCTTATCGCCTATTCAGATTGGTATGACGGAGCAACATTACCGAGGATCGCAAGATTTGGGACGCGATTCACCTTTACTTTCGCGTAAGAAAGGTGACGCATTGTTTGTGTCTTTGGACCAAAGTGATGACGATGAAGATCGTAGAGCAAGCTCCTCGGCATCGAGTACGGAGAGTAAAGAGAGTGTGCCACCCCATCCAGCGTCACTTGCTGAGGCATTTCGAAAGCATCATCCCGCATTTCGGAGCCGCTCACGTTCTACAAACAAGAGTGCTTCCCGGGAAGACACTGAAACAGAGGCTGTATCAGCCGTTGCGTCGAATACTCGTATACAACCAACACTTGTATCTCCGCCGCGTATCGTTCGTGGAAATCGTCAGCAGTCTCTTGCCCAGCCGTCTGCCAGACCCCCACTCGCACCCGCACCTCCTTCCACTCTGCTTGATCGTCTCGCATCGGGAGAACGTGCTAAAATATCCGCAGAGGAGATGCGTGCACGAACTCGACGGAACTACCAGCGTTTGCCGGAAGTGACGGAGCGCAAGCGACAAGAGGAAGTTCTCCAGCGTCGTCGTCAGCGCCTAATCGAGCTCCGTGAACAGGAGAAGGTACGTCTCTTCTGCCATATAAATTGTTATGTGGTTTATGACAGCGTTCCCAAGACTACTGCTGGCTGAACGAACGGATCACTCGTTATAATTGCTATTTGATGTGTATGTGTGTCGTACTCCCGTTAGAATCGGCGCCAACAACAGCGGCAACGCCAAGCTCGCCCACGTCACACTTGATAGAATTCGAAAGGTGATGCTCAAAGAGGTTACCAGAACGGCCATCAACCACCATCCTGCGGTAAAACCTCTTTGAAAGAGCTAGCTCTATTTAATAACATTCCCTTCTTCCAACGAACTCTTCTGAAGCAAGGTCGATAGAGCGTAGATTAGACAGATACGTTCTTGGGTTCCTTTGATGCGGGTACTTGGCCTTCCTTATCGGGAAGACTGGGGATTGTCTGCATAGCCAACACATATGTCAATGAGTCGATGAACACGAGCACATCGGACTCGAGCCAAGCATCACCGCTTTACTGTCGGGCACCGCCAATTAGCAACTACAGGACGCACCATATCCGGCTTGAGGATCGCGTGCATGAAGCTGGAGCCGGCAAAGAGGGAGCCGAGCGACGCCCCCACAATCGCCGCGTATTGCTTGCCGCTCACCTTCATCTTCGTGACCAAACGTTGCAAAGATGGCGCAGTGATTGATTGATGGGCGTGTCGAATTTCAAAAAAATCGCGTCATTGGTTCATAATATACACATGACTCACAGGATTGGTAGAAAATGTGCACCCACAAAGCAAGCACGGGAACACAAAACAAGAAACGAGTCAAGACTCCGAGGGAGGATGATGCGCCCCGCGTCTGGTATGGTGGCGGGTGCTGTGCGTGGCTTCGCGAATGCGACGGCTAGACCGAGAGCGGCGGTCAAGCCCAAGAAGAAAGGCTCAAGCTCACTGCAGTTTGTCACTGTGGGGTTGCCGCTGCTGCTGTTCGTCGTCGGCGGATACATGACATTGACACAGGTACAGGGTCATTCTGGAGAACGGACCGAACGCTTGCTATCGCGTGCGGCACGGTGCTTGCTGCTGATTGTGTGATATGTATGGTTGTGCGTCAGTTTGTCGGAGGTAAGTATGAAGCTCGTGACCACCACGTCAAGAGTCAGTCAACGCGAGCGTTTGATTTGGATGAGGAGCACAAGGTACGTGGATAGGTTGCGCTGGCTCTCTGTCCTTGGACGTACTTCTGCGTCCAGTCACCACCACGACTAGCAGAGCGTGCCCATGGAGCACGGTCAAGTCACGCAGCACGTCTATTTACCACCACGGCGTTTGTTCCCTTGTGATGCTCGCGGCAGAAAATGACCAAGAAGCTGATCCTAGACGATTTCGAACTCAAGCCGGTGCCTCGACCGGACGACCCGCAGTAGAACGCGCCGTTCACCCACATCATTAATAAGAGATGCGCACGCAATATGAAGTGGCAGCTCACATGGCAATCAATGCCTTTGCACTGCGTAGTGTCAGCGCATGTGGCGCGGGATGGATGTGTGTGTTGATGATATGCTTGCGTAGTGACATGCCAACCATAGAAAATGTCACTAAAGAGGGGATTTTTTTGCCGTCCACGATTTTTCGCAATTCGGATCGAAAGCAAATGGGTCGTCGGCGCTCCAAGTGGAAGGACCGTGCGACGAGCGCGGACCGTGCCACGCTCCTACTGCAGTGCGCGAAGAAGGGAGAATGCGATGAGCTGGAGCAGCTTCTGACCCGTGAATGGCCGTCATTGGCGACCTCTGTTGTCGGGAACGAGCGCGCAACCGACGACGCAGAGGCCGTAGCGGAGCGCACGGCCTTCCTGCAGCTCACTCATGACCACAACGAGGCCACGGCTCTGCATCTTGCCGCCAGCGAAGGCCATTGCGCGATGATCCGTCGGCTACTGGCGCTTGGCTCGGGCGAGATCCATCTCAGCGGCGGCCGGAAGAGATATGCACGCACGCCGCTTCACGAGGCGGCGATCAATGGGCACGCGGAGGCATGCCGCCTTCTCATCCAGTATGGGTTCCTGGTGGATTGCCACACGACCCGCGCCAGGACGCCGCTCATGTATGCCGTCAAGGGAGACCACATGAAGGTCGTCGAGTGCCTCGTGGATGAAGGCGGCGCCCAACTCAATGAACAGAACGAGATGGGCATGACGCCGCTGTATATTGCGTGCCAGGAAGGACACGAAGAGATCGCGCGCTTCCTAATCACTCGTGGTGCCGAGGTGAACAAGTGCAATCGAACGGGGCATGCCCCACTGCATGAAGCTGTGGCGGGCGGCTTCCTGTCGATCACGGCGTTTTTATTGGAATCCGGCGCGGACAAGCAGGTCGTGGATGCCATGGGCGTCACCGTCTGGCACGAGGCCGCGGGCAAAGGACTCGTGGACATGCTGCACCTGCTGCTGCGATACAAGGTCTCACTGGCTGCCACGAGTGGCGGTCAAGATGCCGTGGACAAGGTGATGGCGCGCCATCCGTTTCACTACGCCGCGGTCGAGGGCAAGACCGCGTTCGTGGAGGCCATGCTCGCCACCAACCTCGTGGACGTGAACATGGTGGATGCCGACAATTGCACGGCAATCTATTACGCCGCCGCGAATGGCCACGTTGATGTGCTCAAGGTGCTGCTAACGCATGGTGGTGACCCGAACGTGGCGTCGATCCGCCGGTCGCCCTTGCATTGCGCCATTGCGTGGAAGCGCGTGGATTGCGCCGCTCTGCTGGTGCAGGCAGGTGCTTCGCTTGACGCACGGGACAGGGATGGGTGCACCGCACTTGATGCTGCGGTAGCGTTACAGGACAGGGCGTTGCTAGCCAGCTTAGGCATTCCGCATCCAGACCACTAGGTGTTTGTATTCATATTCATATGTATGCCTACAGACACCTCGAACCTATCCGGTGGATGAGAAAATCGGAAGTTGGCGTTTATTTCAATTCTAGTCAGCGTGTGCGTCTCGTCGCATTTCTATCATACCTCCTTCCTTTCTATTGTACCGGTATCCGTTTCTCTCGTTTGCAACTCTCTGTTCTTTCGAGAAGGTTGCTTGCCGACAGGGGGAGGAGCATTTCTATCGGCTTCGTTTCTATATCTTTCGAGAGACAGCAACCCCCCCCCCACGCAAACACAAACACAAAACAACAGGGGGCAGAGAGAGCAAGCAGTTGGTTCATCAGAAACACCCACACAGCCCACTCACGCACTGCCCAACCCAGCAAAGAGAAGAAGCTGCACCCCAGCCGCCGCCGTCGACGCCACGCACATCTGCGCGGCTCTCCATTGACCCACTCGTGCCCGTGGAACAGTATCCCATCGTCTCCAGCTCGGCGTGGCGCCTCCAGTCGTGTCACGACCGTCTCGTAGACCGTCGTAGTTAGTCGTCGTCGCTCGGCCTTTCGTTCGCTCAAGCAAGGAAGAAGAAGAACAGGGAGACGAGATATGGCGTCCCTTGCAGCGGCCTCACCGTCAAGCTTCCACGATGGACTGAAGAAGCGCTCGCGTGTGCTGTCATCCGCCGCCGAGTCGTACGAGTTGGCGCGTGTGAAGCGCTGCCGCGGCGATTTGCGCGAGAGTGAGCGGACCGGCACAGGCACCGACAACGGCAGTCTACCGAGCGAGGACGGCAACAGAGACCTGCCGAAATACACGCAGCGACATGTGGACTACTTTGAGCAGGTGAAGCAGGCCGAGATTGCGCGGATAAGGTATGTTTGAGGTGTATTTCTCACGTTGGAGAGGAGGGGCCAGTTCCTGACGGTGTGGGTTGTGATTGCAATACATTGGACTGGCGATACCGTAGAACCGAGTACGAGCAGTACATCATGAAGAAGGACGTCGAGTTCCAGGCGTTTGGGCAGGAGATGGCGCGTGTGCAGCAGCAGATGCAGCAGCAGGAGCGCGAGCTGCAGCGTCTGCATGGAGAGAACAAGCTGCTCAAGCGTGCCGTGGGCATCCAGAACCAGCAAAAGGAAGAGTGCCAGCAGGAAAACGCGGTGCTAAAGTCGCTGACCACGCAGGCCGCGGACCACATCAAACGTCTGGAACAGACCAACTATGCGCTGCGTGTGCACCTGCAAACCAGTACGAGCGCTTCGTCGACCACGTCCTCGCAGCCGCCGGACGTGTATTAGGTAGCGAGCTTGGTGCCGTGCATACGATTGGCCATGCGCCATCGGGTGAAGAACAGCGTGTACACCGCCCAGCTTGCTGGGTTTGATGGTCGACACGACAGCGAGTCAAGTGAGACCCCGCCCAGAGTCAGGAACGAACGCCGGTGAAGGACGCGGTGATTGATATTTTATATTTGTTTTGAGGTCGTACGTGTCGAGTTGATGCGATGAGGCAGCGACAAGGAAGGCCACAGGACATAGGCATGCAGCATACAGCATTGAACGCGGGAGCGTTGGAATCCTGTGCGGTGTCGCCTCTGTGCATGTGCCTCTGTGTGTGCCGCTCTTGATGGCTGGCCATTTACTTCGCTCTTTCAACCTCACATTTTGAATCGACTGGAAACCACAAGAAACACGATTGAAGAAGAATGACATGCTCCAAGGATATCAAAGAAACAAGACAAAATTCGTACTATTCGTGCAGGTACCCTGAGTGCATGAGTCACTTGCTTCCAGGTGAAGGGGGGAGAGCCAACACGACAAAAAGAAGAAAGAAAATGAGCTAATGAAATATGGGACGGATTGATTGACCCACAATCATTATGCTCTGACCGAGTCTGTCTGTCCGTGATGTTTAGACACCTTCACGAGCGAATACAGTTTAAGGAGCCTTACTCGGATGATGATTCCAGTGTTTGTATTTATCACGGTGTCTCATACTCACCCTAGAATCGGTTTATGTGTTTGTTTCCAATATCCTTCGCATTGTTCTACTGCTGCTACGATTCGTCCTTCGCCGCCGCCGTCTCCATTGTCTCTTTCGTCGCTGGCGTCCCCATTACAGCTTCTTACTCATCAGTTCTTCCTCCCGTTCGCTTTCTTGTCGTCGTAACTCAGCGGTGAGATGCGATGCCGAGGCCGCTCTGGCACGAACCAAGTCTTGAAACCCGAAAAGTCGTCGAATATCGCGCCAGAAAATAGCGAGCACCACAAGCACGACGCACCCGGCCAACGTGGCATACCACTGCCGACGTTCCCGAGCGGCCATATAGTCGTCAATATGATCGTATCGGTTTTTTAGATGGTACGGCAGCTCAAACTGCGAGCGCTTGGGCCAGATCGAAAGGAAAAGCTCATGCAGGATCTGTGAAACGGCACTCGATGGGAACTTCATGTCGTCGTTGATGCATACAAACTTTGTACGGCGCGCTCGTGTCCCCAACATTTGATTCCACGCGACTCGATACTGATCACTGAGCATATGGAATGTGACCTCGCGCTCGGCCTCTTGCTCAGTGAGAACAACGAATTGCTTTTCAGTCCGGATGTGTTGCAGAAGCGGCTCTGTAATCTCCGGACATGCCGCCAAGTGCTCCAGCTGGATATGCGGCGTTAGAGTCTCTGCCACTAAGACCTTGCCGCGTGCAGTGGTCTGTTCACGCACTTTTTCTTGCTTTGCTGGACGAAGGCACATCTTGACCTTGGTCACGAACTCATCCGTTGGGTAATCGCCATGCGCCAGACTAGCGACCGTAAGTAGTTCATTTTCATCCAAAATGCCATTGCGATTCACGTCCAGGTACTCGTGCCATACATACTCGAGCGTCGGCGGCTTGATCTTGTGTCGATTCAGCAGATAATGGAAATATGAAAAGCTAAACTGCATATCCTGTGGATGCCGGAAACGATGCGCCGAAGTAGCCTCGATCTCCTTGTGCCATCGTTCCTTGATTTCTCGGATCCGTTCACGATTCAGTAGGAAGGGCATGTGCGATGGCACACGGCGACGCGATGAGGCCTTTCCAAACGCGCGGTTGTACAACTTATTCACGAAACGCAATGAATCGCCAAACGTATCCTTGGACAGCAGTGCTTCAGCATTTTCCTTCGAGACGGGGTTGGAAGCACGTTCCTCATCCAGAAGTGGACGGCAAACGTCTTCGTACTCAATGTCTTCAAGGTCTTCGGCCACGTGCTCCAACATTTCTACCCCAAGGAACGTACTCACACGATGCCAGACACTGGATAACAATTGCAGCGGCACATCCGTGAACCTGTTGGATAGCGATTCATCCTCGCTGCCGTCATTGCTAAGTCTCCCCATAGATCGTTCCACACGTTCCTGCTGGCGTTGCTGGCGACGCTGCATCGCATCGCAGGCTAAACGACGGCCTTCCTCTTCGTTAGCGAGGGAGGGATCATCTGCTGGTAGGGAAACAGCCGGGACCTCGTTCACATAGCATTTCTTGGGGCGCAGGCCTATTAGTCTACGCGACGTGTCCCGGCAGTGCGTGAGAAATTCGACCCATGCAGGGTTATCACCATGGTAGGGGGCATACAGCTTGGCCTCAGCTTCTCTCTTCAAACGCATCTGCTCCATCAAAGCCGCTGCCTTGGCCGCTGCACGTTCCTGGGGAGATGGAGGACGAGGGGTCACCACTACCCGTCTGGCATGATAATGACCCAGTGCGATGATAAAGCAGTATTTTTTGTCGCTGTTCTCGGTGTTATAGAAGCAAACTTCTCCATCCATCACCTGTGGTCGTATCCGAGGAAGAGTTTGAGGTGGCTCCGTAGCATCGTTCGTTGTAGACTTCGACGTTTTGTCGGTAGGCGATTCATCACTCTTAGTGTTTTCAGGAGATTCTGTGTTTGTAGGATCCCCACTCTCCTTCTCAGGTTGATCTTTATCTTCATCTTCATCTTCATCTTCACCTTCATCGTCCACGACGTCGTCTGAATCATCATCTAATTCGTACAGGTTGCGAAACGTGGGCATTGGGATCTTGATTTGAATACCATCCTTGACCAGCCCGCATCGCAATACCTTATCTCCCTCTTCTTCTCCTTTCTTGACAATCACATCACCCGTGGCAGCATCCACAGTCGCCTCCTTGATCGCAGTTGTTTGTCCCACTGCAGTTTTGGCATCGGACATCGATGTCTCTTCGCCATTCACAACCGCATCGTCAGAAAGGCGACTACCTGAGCTGGTGCTGCTTTCACTGCCACTTCCACTGTCGTGATCGCTATCATCATTGCTGTCATCCTCACCCTTTGCCACGACGTTTGCAGTGGCAGCAGATTTTACCTTGTCTGTCGTCACAGGATCAGCAGACGTAGCCTGGGCCTCGGGCACAGTCAAAATACACGTCTGAAAGTCGTGCCAATGAATATCACCATTTTGATCAGCGTCATATTCTTCGTTGTCAATCTCGGACTCCTTATCGCCATGCACTCGTAGCATGGCATCCACTCCGAGCGAGATCTCTTCACCGTGTTTGAGAATTTTGCCTGTGACATTAAACGGCAAAAATACCTCCAGGTACGGCTCAGCATCTGCACGCGGATCGTTGGTAGTTGCGGTCGTCGATTCATTTGCCATTGGCGAAGCTGCCGGCGGTTTTGTGTCGCGGGCGCGCCACGTAACATGCCGAAATCCAATAGGCAAGCGAACCACTCTCGGCTTGACGGAGGAGTTCAAGTAGGTAGCAAAGCCAGCCCCTGACGCCGTCGTCACAATTGGAACCACAGGCAACTCTACGCCTGATGCAGTGATATTCTGCTTGGGCGTCCTCTTGGTTTTCGTCTTGACCATGTGTTGCCCACGCACAACCGAAAGTTCCAAGGCGATCGTATTCCCCCTGGCATCCTCTCCCTCTACGAGGATGTTTGCGGTACTGGTCATTGCTAAACCACGTTCATCGCGACCAAACACTAGAAGTAGCGTCATCTCATGCTCGAACACGGCAGCGTATCGGATCAACGGCTCATTGTCGTGGCTAGCGGTGGTCACGCGACCATCGAGTCCAAACACGGCCGTAAGATTCAGGTATGTGATATTCTGCCTCAGCGGGACCTGCACCAGAGTGTGGTTGCTCACAATCGATGCCGTCGGTACTCCCTTCGTACTGGCCAGCAGGGATGACGGTGAGGGTGACAATCCCGTCTCCGTCTCCGTCCCTGTCGTCGTGGCTGTTTTCTTCATGCTCGGCTTCGAGTCACAATCTCCGGCGTCAAACCCACAGGCCGAGATGTTGCATGCGCGATCGCACGAGCCGTCACCAAGCCATCGGTAATGGCACGAGCCAGAGCACAAGTGGTCGGGCGTCTTGGCACGCGTCACTGGCGTCGCCGCGGCCTCCTGGATGGTGGCAATCTTGGCGGCATCACAGCTCACGTCCCCCGTCACAATATCCACGTCACACCCACAGTCGCCCATGTCAAAATCACAGGCCGTGACGTTGCATTGCGCATCACAGCGGCCGTTGCGCAGCGACATATCCCAGCAACCGGGCGAGCAAAGCGGTGCCTCCCATGCAAAATACACCTGCTGCACGCCTCGTGGCGATACAAAATCTTCAGGGTGCACGTGTGAGCCAAGGAAGACATCATCGTTGAAGTAAATAAAGTTCTCACTGAGGCCCGGGATATTGTCCAGGTTCCACTCGATCGCTGGTGATGAAAACACGGGCAGATGGCTCTTGTTGGCAAAAATGTCGCGATGCTTGACGATATGCAGATGCGGTGCCTCAAGGTTGAGCCACGACGGCACTTGTCCGTCCGTAACGATGTAGATGTTGCGAATCCACGGCGCATACTTGAGCAGGGAGCGCAGGGAGTAGCGCAGCTCTTCATTGTCGCGGAAGCGGTTGTCGGCGTTGGCCACGTCGGCACCCTTGACGTGCTTGGTGTCCTCTGGCTGACGCGGCAATGGCTGACCTGTGAGCGACGCGATCCAGTGCTTGTGCCAGTACTCTTTTTCTCGCTTCCAACGCGGGTCCGTGCCGTTGACCCACGTGTACACCACGTCGATGGGGCCGTACGCGAGGTGAGCATCCGCACGCACACCGCCAATGTTGTGCATGTCCACGGGCTGCCACGCGGACAGCAGGTAGAAGCAGCCAGCCATGAGGACCACACAGAGAAGCGTGGACAGAGATGGTGACGCTGACGAGGGCCGAGAAGCGGGGACCTCGTCGGGAGGCGGCAACACGCGGCGCGAGCGCGACGACTGCGACTGCGACGCCATGATCGGAGAAGAGACGGCGAGAGCGAGATAACTACAGATGCTCACACACACACACACACGTACGCACTCGCTTGCTGCTCTACTGGTTGCTGTGCCGCGTGGCGTGGGCGGCGAAGCGTGAAAGCGCTGGCGCGTTGTCGCCTTTGGCGCCGCAATGGAATGAATGAAATGAAATCAACGGGTGAAATGCGGGATCCTGATCACCCCACCGCAGCCATGGTTCGTACTTAACCGATTGACCTCCTATAATCGATTTGGAGCGTTTCGGGGACATGGGTCCGACAACAGGGAAGTTCCAGTATTAAAAGTGGAGAAGCCTCCCATATTTAATTTGTTGATCATCCATGTCATCAAGAAGGGGACGATGAGCGACTCTCGCCATCAAATGCATGACTGGCAAAGATATGAACACGAAGGTCTATTTAAATGGTGAGGTACTGATCCAGGGATTCGCCCGAGATGTCCTCGATTTGCTTGATCACGTGGTGGCACGTGCGCTCCACTTCGGCGTCGTTGTCCTCCATGAGCTCGGCCAGGAACGGAATGCTTTCCGGCAGCATGGCAAGGAACTCGTCTCCAATGACCTGGTAACACTTCTCTACCACCTTGAGCGTGGCCACACGCACGGCGGGGCAGTCACCGCGGGATTTCATGAGCACTGCGTAGTGCATCGGCTTCCACAGCAAGTCATTCTTGGCAGCCCATGCCAGGTTGGCAAGGGTCTCCGATAGGGTGTCAAAGATGAAGGTTCGCTCGTCGGGCACAGTCTTCAAGATGTCCATCGTCTCCACCAGCGGTGCCATAACCACGTCAAACTTCTCCTTGTCAATGATGCCGTCGTTGTCATGCACGAAGCAGCCATTGAGCGCACGAACGGCCATTTGAAGCTGCAGCAACGACATTTCCCGAGAAACAAGATCGGCATCAGCAGAACCATTGAGTAGTTTGCGCTTCTTGCGCTGCGACCGGCCATTGGCGGGGGTATCCGCATCATCCTTGGCGAAAAAGTCATCATCATCACCATCGCTCTCGCTCTCATCGGCATGTGCGGTCTTTCGAGCCAGCAGCGCCTCACGACTCGAACGCAGGGCCTTCGTGAGCATTTCCAGGACGTGCGCATAGTACGGAACGAAAATGCTCTTCAAACGCTCGGACAACTTGAGCAGCAGCTTGAAGAAAACAATATGACGAGCCGTCTCGCCGCGTGGTGTCTTCAAATGTTGTGCCCATTCCGCGATCTTGAGGAACAACGGCTTCAACTGCTTCTCGCTCAGTCGTAGGATGAATTGCACCAACACTTCGAGCACCTCGTCCTCGACAGCGTCCAGATCCTGCAGGCGTTCAGTGTGAACACGACGCAGATCCAAACTTGTCACAAAGAATCTCGCGAACTGAGGCAGATACTGACGCAAGTCACTTCCCTTCAGCTCTCCTACAACCGTGGAAACCACCGAGAAAAGTTTTTCAATACTCACATCACCGTGCGATAAGGCGACCTCGTAGCTACCAAAGAGATTCGGCAGCAGGTGACGAAGCTCAATGTGGTTCGTGAGGTTTGTGAAGCAACTATCAACCGACAGTGCAAGCTGATGTTGGGTTACTGACGCCGACGTCGATTTCACCGAAACGGCGTGTTTCGAAACCAGCGACGCCGACAGCAGCACGTTGACAATGTTGGATAAATAGGGGGTCAAGAACTGCGGAATATGGTCGGTAAACACCTCCAGTGCAGCCAGGAGACACTGGAGCACGGTCTTCACGCCACTAACACTACTTGCGGCAATCTCAATCGAGTTACCCTGAGATTTGTGATTTACCACGGAGTTGCTGGAGGGAGATGAGCTGGAAGAGCAATACGTGATAGCAGAAAGAAGGCTCGGGAAAAACTTGGGCAGATAGGGAAACACCAAAGGACCGACTGCACGGCAGATGGATGAAAGCGAGACAAAGGCGCAACCCATGAGGTGTAGCTTCGTCGAGTTCGTTGACTTCGCTTGGGTGACATCAACGTTTACATAGTTGACAATCGTTGGTAGAATGGCTTGGAATCGCTTTGTGTGCTGAGCGGCAAAATTACGGGCCAAAATATCTACACTTAGCAATGCTGTCTGGATATTCACGCTGTTCTCACTGCTATCCGCGTTCAGCAGAATGCTATCCAGCTCCTCCACCATATCCACAAACAGCAGCTCTTCACCAGGCGTCAATGAACTACGATCATCTTGTAAACGCTCGTTGAACAGCTGCATCGCCTTCTTGCGCACCAAACTGTTCTCATGATGTAAAAGCTCACTGATCACAGCGACGAAACCAGGCGTGGACAGCAACTGTTGAAGTGAGCCTAAAATTTCAATTGTCTGCTGGGAAAGCGCCCCCCAGAAACCGCGGGCAAGATCCTCCGCGTCCGAACCGAGTCCACTGTCCTCGTGCACAGCTTGTTCGTGAGCAAGACGTCGAAAGTACAATAGTACAACTTGAGCTAAGACGAGATAGTGCTGCTGAAGTTGCTCCACAGGAGTCGCAGGTTCTTCTTCATCTTCGTCATTGTCGTTCATCAGCTCGCTCTCCTCTTCAATTCGAAGAATTTCGTGGTGAAGATCGCGAGCTTGCAAGTGCGCAGGGATAAAAGAGACCACTGCAAGATTCAGCTTGCGGGCGAGTTCCTGCGAAGCCATCACACGAGTGTCCCAGTGAAACCGGTTCGATTCTGCCTTCACACGTGCATCCTCTTCATCCTCGTCCTCATCCACGTCGTCTGTGTCCGTTTCTCCGTCATCCACAACGTGCGAATACAAATCGCGAACTAGTCGGAGCTGCATGACCAACCCTGAAATTTGAGTCACGCCATCGAACGAAAAGCACAATTGGTGCGCAAACTTAACACGGTCCTCAAGCTCCGCACTTGTGACGTTGGCCGAAAGCAACACACCATTCTGTATGATCGCAATCACCACGTATGGCAAGTATGCACGGCCAAGCGATTGCACGAGCACTTGAAACAGTGCATCGCGCCGTGAAACAGGGATCTGACCGTATGCATCAACGAAGATACGGATAAATTCCTGGCAGGTAATGATACGGTCATTCTCTGTGGTGTTCGACGAGTGATCAGCAGCTTGCGTCAAGATATGAGGCACGACAGCCTTCGTAATAGTCTCCAAAACACTGAACGAGTACGCATCATCGTGATGGATTGCCCCATTGCTCACGAAGCTCAGGATCTTGTCCAAAGATCGTAGAACGCTGGTCGGGTACACATTCACCAAGGAACTGACGAACAAAAGTGCTTCATTTCTAGTTTGCGGGGATGTAGTGCGCCCAAGACAGACAAGCGTATGCTTCACGAGGTGCTCAGGTTCGAGCACAGCTTGAGAAGAAGATCTTGATGCCTTGCTTGGCTGCTTTCCAGAATGGACAGCAATGCCAACTACATCAGTGTTTCCTGCTGTGGTCGCGTGAACTTCACACACGCGGCGCAGGCAACCAAACACAATCTGAAGAAGATATTCTGACGCGCGGTCAGTATTTTCTGGGCGGCAAACAAGATCCAGCACATCCGTAAGAGCCTGAAGTAACGAGTCGCTTGAGCCACTGACGTCTTCACCAGCGACGTCATCCACCTTGATTGCCAATACCTCCAAAATACAACTGAGATCCTGGAAGTATTCACTGTCCTTCGCATTTCCGGTGGCATGTGCACGACGACGTGATTTAGTGGGCGCGTCACTCTTAGCTGCGATTTCATCTCGCACAAGACGAACAAACATTGCTGATGTGAGCGGAAGGCCACTCACACACCGGATTAGCTGCGACGCAACGGATTCTTCCGCAACCATGAGCAAATGAAGCAACTTGATGACCAACACGTGCTGCGAAACTTCGTCTAAATGAGCAAAGTAGCTATGCGACAAGCGTGACAGCACAAACGCTTGCACATCAGCAAGAAGCGGCAGGCGATCCTTGTCGTCATCTTGTAATGCCTCAATGAGCACACCATGAAATGCTTTAGTCACTGCTTGATCCTGGGAGGAGGCACCGTTTCCACCAGCGAGATAATGTTCGAATAGAGACTTCAAAACACGTTTCTTATTGCTGCTGACAGTCAACGAAGCATCCGACGAAAGTGACGCTAACAGATTCTTGGCAAGTTGGGTCGTCTTGATCCATACTGATGCCGATGGCACATCTTTGAGCAATTCTGCGAGCTTGTATACTAGCGGAAGCTGCGTCTCTGATGTGAGACCTGCCATCAAACCCGCAATCCACCCTGCAAATGAAGGATCAGTCAGATTAGACTGCTCATACGTGCCACATAGTGTGGACACCGCACGAGAATCCATAAGGATGTCTCCGCGCGCGTCAACAAGAAAATTTGCTACATTCACGAGCATTTGAACGTTCGAAACCTCATCCGCCATTGAGCTGGCCCAGCGCTGGATGCACCCCAGTGCAGCTTCGCGGACTTTCTTGTCGTAGTCGCCCAAAGCGACAATCACGATTGGAAGTGCACACTCCACATCTTGGCCGTCATTATTGCCTTCCATGACAACGCTCACAATATCCAAAGCACGGATTTTGGCGAGAACCGAGAGAAGGTCACCATCTTCATCGGTAGTAGAATTCTGCACAAGGATTCGACCCAATGTTGGAAGAAGGTCATCTTGACTAGG
This sequence comes from Pythium grandisporangium, assembly GCA_023336285.1. Taxonomy (NCBI): domain Eukaryota; phylum Oomycota; class Peronosporomycetes; order Pythiales; family Pythiaceae; genus Pythium; species Pythium grandisporangium. The sequence continues at coordinate 33,766 of JAADWT010000068.1, forward strand.
AACGTCGTGCTCGGACGATGAGCTCTGTTGGAAAATTTGGACGAAGACATCCTGAATTTGCTCAAAGACGGAAGCCGGGGCCTGCAACAAAGTGACCACACATGCATCAAACTCGTCCAATTTGAAAGCAAACGTATCTGCCGCCACTTTTCCTAGAAGTTGCGCGATGTCGAGGACCGACATGGACGATTCCGCCGAACGCTCACTCTCGGACATTTCACACATCCGCACAAATTCCTTCTTCAGCACGAAACGAAGAGCTTGATCCAATGACTTGGAGTAGTCTTTGAAGACCGTTGTTGACGAGCTCTTCGCAGATTTTAGTTTGGAGATCTTCTGGTGGAGCTGCTCTCGCGCATACCGGAGGACGGGAATCAGGAGTGATGTCAACGGTTTTACATTGACGTCACTAACTTGCGTCCAGCTTAGGCAAAATGGAAGCAGCGGAGTGAATTGAGTATTCGCAAGGGCAATTCCGAGGTGCTGGGCCAGAGACTCGAGTGTGGCCACCTTACCTGCGGCACCACTAATGGCCACGGCGAATGGATGATCCAACGCAGAAACCCACTCTGAAACTTGCTTGACGGTAATTGATGGAGACTTCGCTGATGAGATACGGCGAGGCAAAAGCGAAAGAGCCAACAGCAAAATCTTGGCATCCCAATCAGAAGAGTACACTGCACGAAAGCGGCCAATAAGAAGTTGCATCAGTGACTCGACCGTTGCCACGGCAGTCACCTTGTCACCACGCGAGGCCCATTGTTGAATTACTAGTACAATAGTGTCGAACACCTTTTTCTTTGAGGCCAGCTCCAATAGCAGATCGCCAAGCGAAGACGTCGCCACAAACGTTACGATCCGTGCGCTATCGTCCTGCAATCGACGTAGCAAAACACCTGGGCTAGACAGTGCGCGTTCTGCGGAAGAATTATCAGTCGATATGGCTGTGTGCTGTTCCTCAAGAGTTTGCAGTGCCCGGAAGCGCGTGGTCTCAGTTGGATGGTCCAATGCAAGTGCTAGTGACGTAGTGGCATCTGCATGCGCTGGCACGAAATGAGCCGAGTTGGCGATTTGACCAAACGTTCGCTCCAAGAACGCACTCAACTGAGGCGTGGTTGACTGCTTCTTGTGCTTGCGTTTCTTCGTGCTACTGGTCGTCTTCACCTCGATCGAAGTGCTCAAAATCGACTGAACACTTTCATCCGCTTGTGTGACGTACTTCTTGCTGATCGCGATCAAAACGCTGGAGATTGCGGCCACGCGGTCATTCGTGCTGGCATCATACCCCAGCTCACCCGCGAGTGTCACTAGTTGAGTCACGACTTCCCCAGCGATATATTCAAAAGCAGTCACTCGGGAAACGACATCCACCAGCAATGCATGATGGTCATCATCATCTACCTGTTTCATGTGATCGAGGAGGTAGATCACAAGATGGCGTACAAAAGCCACCGACTCGTAGTTACCCGCCACTTCACTCAGGCAATCCACCAGGTTAGTCATGGTCACTAGATATTTACCGACGTGGGACGACGATAACGAAAACGAAGGCTGCGTCTCGGCAATATGGATCACACACAGAAGCGCATTCATTTGCGCACCTCCGCCACCCATTTGCTGCTGTGCATACTTGACCAAATGCTTCGCTAGCGTATCCACGACTTTTTTGCTGAGAACGGCCTTGGACGCGAGTTTGGTGATGATCATGTATGCCGCGGCTTGCATCTCCGGAAACTGCTGTGTCTTGAGCGCGATGAGCACATCGGGAATGAGCCACCGAAGCATGGGCTCGTTCACGGCTGTGCGCTCCATCATCTCCAATACAATGAGCGCATACAGCGAAATCAACTTGGGGTGCGATGCGCCAATGCGGGTCGCAGAGGCAAAGATGAAGGAGATGACCGAGCTGTCATCAATCGAGCGCTGAACCAGCGCGCTGCGTAGCAATGGCTCGGCAACATTGGTCTGCTGCTGCTTGATGGGAAGCAAAAATTCCCATTTCGTGTGATGAATATGCAGGATCTTGACCATCTTGGCGAACCAGCTGGACTCGTGGTAGCTGATGACCATAGCCATGACGTCGTCCACGTTGAAGCGATGGATCTCGTACCGGCGCACGAGGAATTCCACCACCTTGTGGGTCGCACCCAATAGAAAGTAACCACTCAGTGTGTCCAGGAGCTTGGCCAGTGCGACGTTGAGCGCTTCATCTTCAGCCTTGTTGAGTTGGACGCGGTGAAAGTGGATGCGCTGGCGGCTAAACAACCGCGCCGGGTCCCGCGACGGGTCAAAGGCCTCGAAGGCGGCATCCATCTGCTTGAGCTCCAGCAGACCATTCCAGGCCAGGTTATATACGGTTTCGTCATCTAGTTGCGCAGCCTCGCGGGAGTCGTACAGGAAGGTATCGGTCTTGCGCTTGCTGCCGGCGCCGCCCTCACGGAGCTGCTGCAGCTGCGCGGCCAATGTGCTCACCATGGCGCAGGCGATGGAGTCGGCTCTTGCGGAGCTGGTCTGTGGGGGCTGTCGCTAGCTTTGCTAAGGGGGTGACGTCCACGTGATCGTAAGCGGGTGGCGCTCTTGTCGTCGCAGCGTCTTCGAGATCGCGGGTATTCGCACTCACTTCCGCGGCGTATCAAGCTGATCGTCCAGATTGCCAAACGTCTCCACCAACAACACCACCTCCAACGGGCGACCGTCGCCAACACCAACAAAAACACAAAACTTCACCAACCAATAAAACTCGCCCAATCACCGGCTAGAATGAGTTCCTCCACGTTTTGTCCCTTCGCGTGACCCCTAAGGTTACACTTGCGAATTGCATAGCATACAAATATGAAGATTAAAACGGGTGATTGGCCAGGAAACTGCAGTAGGTTTTGGAGGAAAATCAAAAAAGAGGGAGTTTACAAGGTATACGTATACGACACGGAGCTGGTATACTGCGCTTGAAGTTCCGGGTGGGTCATCCGAGTTCATGCGGTCAGAACCAGAGACGATTTCTTCGGTCGACACCATAAGAAGATGACACTCCACCGAGCCGCAAGCGCGCTACGCTCACGTGCTGCAGTACTCTCGAGCATGCCTGCACCTCGCTCGTTCGTGACCGTCGCGGGTGTGCGCTACCCCGCACAGGTCAAAATCGTCGAAGTGGGACCACGCGATGGCCTCCAGGTACCAATATTGCTTGATTCTCACTCGTAGATTCATCCCCACATCGCTGTTTCCTTGGCGTGTGGACGACGCCTTGGTCTTTGGTCTGCATTCCCTAACCTGGTAACGCGAATACGGTGGTGCAATCCTAATTTACCCCACGATGACAGAATGAGAAAGCTGTGGTTTCGACGGACGACAAGGTCAAGCTCATCAATTTGCTATCGCAAACGGGGTTGACCGCTATTGAGGCAACGTCGTTCGTCTCCCCGAAGTGGGTCCCCCAGGTAAACAAGACACGAGCACAGCATCACAGTAACGCGGAGCATGATAGTAACGAGCAGACGCTAACGAGATGCATGTTTTGATACTGTAGATGGGTGACAACTCCAAGGTTCTCACCGGGATCGATCGGAAACCAGGAATCTGGTACCCCGTTCTTACGCCAAACCTGAAGGTGTGTAGTTCAGGAACCTCATTCAGATTAGCTATGCAATGGATGCAATCGTGGGTCACATCACTAACTACGATTCTTCTCCAGGGACTCGATGGGGCCATTGCTGCAGGCGCTCAGGAAGTCGCCATCTTTGGCGCTGCATCAGAGGCCTTCAGCAAAAAGAATATTAACTGCACCATTGACGAAAGTCTTGAGCGCTTTCGTCCAGTGTGTGAAAAGGCACAGACACTCGGAATCCGCGTACGCGGGTACGTGCATAGCTATATTGCATGTTGTTGTTGCTCGACATCATTCTTACACGTTCCCGCAGATATGTGTCTTGTGTACTTGGATGCCCGTACCAGGGGCCAGTGAACCCCAATGATGTAGCAAACGTCGCAAAGAAGCTGTATGAAATGGGATGTTACGAGATTTCGTTGGGTGATACAATCGGTGTTGGCAATCCAGGTACGTACACATCGTCACGAATCTCTCGCGTCCTCTTTTGATTGGCAGTCTTACTTATAGTCAATATCTTCACGACTAGCATCAACCGTGGAGATGCTACGAGCTACTAAGGAAGTCGTGCCCGTGGAAAGTCTTGCCGTGCACTTTCACGATACGTACGGTCAAGCTCTCTCCAACATCCTCATCGCTTTGCAGGTACGCAATGCATGCAACCCGCTCCCGTGGATATTTAGATTATGGCTGATACGCTTTCTTCGTTTTGTCATTACGCAGGAGGGAGTGTCTGTCGTAGATAGTTCCGTAGCAGGATTGGGAGGGTGCCCCTATGCCGAAGGTGCTTCAGGAAACGTTGCCACGGAGGATGTGTTGTACATGCTCAGTGGGCTCGGGATCGCTACGGGCGTTGATCTTCACAAGATGATCGAGGTCGGCGACTTTATCTCCAAGGTCTTGGGGCGACCCACCAGCTCAAAGGTAGCACGAGCCATGGGACCAAAGGTGCTTTCTAGTCGCCTCTAGTTTCTCGACGGCTTGTTGCCGTGTTAATGGAGACACCCGTAGCTGATGCTCGCTCTCTGGTGTGTGTTGTCCTCGCCCTGGGGTCAGTCAAAGTGTTCACGATGATCATCATTCCCGATAGGATACACGGAAAGTGCACGCTCCAATCAAGCCAATCATCACGCTCCGTAGCTCCTGGACAACCAATAGAATAATGGAGTTGAGAGTACCCTTCACAACGATAAATGTTAAACTGTCTGCCAGAGTAAATGTCAAGAGAGTTTCGTGAAGGACGAAAGAAACGAAGTGTCAGAACTGGGAATCTCGATTTTGAAATGGGCGGAGTGTTCTCATCCAAGGGGAAGGACCGGGACCCACGCCGATCGCCCGTGGGCCAGGGTGGGAACACGAAGCGCGCACATGCTCGGTCGCAGGTCACCTCGAAGGATAAGGCGGTGCTGGACCTGAAGAACGCCCGTGACCGCCTGAAGAAGTATCAGGCGCGACTGGATATTGAAGCGCAGCAGCTCCATGAAAGCGCGAAGCAGTTGATTCTGGCCGAGAAGCGGGTACGATCGGAGTCCACATGCAAGTGTCTCTGCGTTGTGTATGGTTGTGATGTGTTATTGATCGTGGTGTTTGCGGATGAATCATTGGGGCTGTGCTAGGATCGTGCCAAACTCGCGCTCAAAGTTAAAAAGTTTAAAGAGCAGCAGATGGAGCAAGCCAATGGGCATTTACTCAATGTGCTCGAGATGTTGGATACTGTGGAATGGGAAACCCATCAGTTGAAGGTCTTTGAAGGTCTAAAAGCGGGTAATTCCGTGTTGGACGCCATTCACAAGGTTGGTAAAGGCTTGGCCAAATGTGGACTGAGACGTGAAGATCCCTGATTAACGTGATGTTAACGCTGAACATTTGTGAATCTTTTCTTTGTTTGCAGGAAATGAGCGTGGAAGCAGTCCAGAACCTGATGCTCGACACAGAAGAAGCCCAAGAGAGAGAGAGGGTACGAACTCGGATTGCACAGAGCGTGGGTACTTGTTCAGTCGTGCTCATCCGTACACCTTTTATTTATTTTTTTGCGCGTGTGCGTCCCACAGGAAATCAGCGAGCTGATTGGTGGCAGTTTAACGGTGGATGACGAAGATGCTATCCTTGCGGAGCTTGCCGAGATTGAACGGATGGAGGCAGACGCCTTGGAGATTGCGCTGCCTGAAGCGCCAACCGGCCCCGTTGCAACAGGTAAGGCACTCGAAGGCGCGGGTTTCGTGACTACGATCACCACCTTTGATCTGTTTCTGTTCGATTGCAGCTACTAACATCACTTCTTCTTTTTTTTGCGTATCGATAGATCATGTGGATGCGCAAGTCCCTAGTTCCGAAGCCACAGCAGTAGCTGCCTCAAGCACGGTGCAAGCGCCTCGCGCAAACCGAGAGGCTGTTCTAGCGTCCTAGACTTTACAATCCACAGCTTTGCGTCCGTACTGCGTGGAGCTTGACCCCACAGGAACTCGCATGGGCCAGACCGCACTTAGGCCACTGTTACCTACGTACCTGCCTTCGTCTTTATTCATGAGGTGGTTCACATTGTTCAGGCGGCCAAAGTCGTAGATGAGTTACCTGATTACGCTGTAAATAGTTACGTGCTTGTAAAACATGGTGGGAACACCACAGATCCAGCGTTTCTTCCGTACGTAGTATTCCCTTCCTCACCCGAAAGCCTGCTCAACCTTGTTTTGATATTTATTGATCGGTGACGGTTCGGTGGTAGAGCGGTCCCCGGCACTTGTCGCAGGCGTGTTGTGTCTGTTTTCTGGCGTGGAATGGAATGGAATCGCTGCGGGCGTCGAAACAAGTGGAGTGAGTATCCATCCACTCCCCAACCCATCTATTAGCACAGGCC
>JAADWT010000680.1:0-16018 GCA_023336285.1 Pythium grandisporangium
CCCCCCCCCCCCCCCCCCCCCCCCCCCCCCCCCGACAGTCAAGAAACCACCACCCAAGGTGACAGTCTACGCGCAACGCACCAAGTAACGTTTGTCCGCAAGCGACGAGCGAATCCACACGTGGCCCCCCAGCAATAGTATGAAGCGGCTACCATGGCGCTTGGCGTTGGTGGTGGCGGCGGCGGCGGTGGCCACCATTTGCCACGCCATACAGACGGCCGTATCAGCGTCATCGACATGCTCCGCGACGGCAAAAGCGGCCTGGAGGGCGCAGTGTGAAGCGCGAACCGAACCGAATCGGGCATTCATTCCTCTCACGAACATGGACCGCTCAGAGATCAACCTGGATGGATACGCCTTGATCGACTCCTACAACGAGGCTCGGCGGAAGGCGCAGCGGGTTAGCGGCGCCGTCGGGAATGCGGCCATGTCGGGGCTGCGCAAGAAGAATCACCAGTGGTACGAAGACAGTCTCCGCCACGCGCTCACGTTCTGGTGTGCGGAGACGACGAGCGAGGCCGAGATGCCGCGGTGCGTGTCCAATACCAGCACCAATGCCGCGCGCGACGCCAGTGGTGCCTGTGTTCGGCTCCGTGATTCGCAGAGCTGCCATGCCCAGGGTTTATGTGAACGGCAGAGCAATTGCAAGTGGGATGACGCTGTGGCTGACGCCACAGAGCGTCGCGAGCTCTTCACGGCAGCATCGTTAGTGACCGCACAGAATTGGATGACACGTGGGTACCCCAGCTCGTTGGCACCATTCCTCGTGCCGGGGATTGTGCTCTCAGTGCTGCTAGTGCTCGCGTTCGTCGCATTCGTAATCCTGCGCTGCGTCTTTAATCGCTGCGGGGGCAGAAACCCGAGCAAGAAAGGGTACTCGCGTTGCGATATCCTCATCCCTGCGACCGTGTATCTGGTCTGCAGTGCCGCGGTCTTTATCTGTGCACTCATCTCGATCGTCCAGAACGCGGCCATCTCGGATGGTATCAACGGTGTCATCTACTCATTAAACGCGACGTTGGAGAATGTGGGTATTTTCACGAGCAATTTAGAGACGCCCCTCATCGACGCCTACGCGCAATTGGCTGATGCCAACGCTGTCGTGACTGCGCTACCGCAGGACCTGCAGTGGCTCACGACGAATGACGCCAACCTGCAAGAGATGCTGACCAAATTTGCAGCCATCTATCACGCACAGGGTCGATTCCCGTACAAGGATTGCGATTCCAGGACTAGCAAAGCCTGTGTGGCTTGCCCCAGCAGCGTGTGTGGTGCGTCCTTGGAAACATTCGTTGCCAACGTGACACATGCGCTGAAAAACACGAGCTCGGCCATCAATGCGTCCGTGCATGCGCTCAAGGCGACGTTTGTCGACAAGAATACGGAGCTAGCCGTGGGCTTGCGCACTGCTCAGCTTGAGATTTCCAAGATTGCCAACTTTACAAGCCGTGCCAGGCGAGTCGTGGACGTGGTCAACGCCACTGTGGACGACTACTCCTTCTCCCGCACTGCGTTGGTGCTCTCTGTCTTTATCCTTGGCTTCGTGGCCTCGGCCATGGGGCTGTTCGCCATCGTCAAGGGCGTATGTAAAAAGAAGAGCGCGTGGGTGCATCTCCTTCACGTCAGCTGGATCATGGCCGTGCTCGTCTGCATCCTGGGGTTTGTCCTATCATCATCGCTTCTTGCCGTGGGGGCCGTCTGGTTCGATGCCTGTTCGTACATGCGCGTGCTGCATTCAGACGCCACGCCATATTTCCCGGCCACGCTTGCACAAACCGCCAACTCCTGCTTTGCAGATGATGATGCAGGGGTGCTTTCGCCACTCCATCTGGACGATGCACTCAGCTTCCAGTGTGTGCTGGCCGATGAAGCCAGCGCACTCACTCTGGCAGACCCCATGCGCATCAACGCAGCCATTGCTGCATATGGAGCGCGAGTGGCGACGTATTCCACGACAACGTTTGGGTTGAGCGATTCCGTCGCACGTGACCTCATGACGAAGGCAAACGCTGCCGTTCTGGCCGCTGGTCACGCGGGCATTGATGGCAGGGTCTTCTCGCAGATCACCGTCGTCACCCCATGGACGCTGTACGACGACACGTCCGAGTCATACCCGTGCACCACGAGCGATCCGCCAATCGAGCAGCTCCCCATCTGTTTCATGGCCGGTAAATGTGCGTCATCGGCTGCCACAACAGCGAGCGGTAAAGCACTAGAAGCCAAATGCATACAGGCGTTTACGGCGGCGTACGAGTACACGCTGTCGCTGGCTCAGGTCACGGCAATGCTGCGGAGCATGCGGCACGACTTGCAGGGGATGGCGACCACGTCAGCTGCATTCTTCTCCGATGCATGGGGCTATGAGGCCTCGATCGCAACCGCTGCGGCACGGTATGCGTCTCAGCTGGCAGAGGCGCGCTCCAAGACGTTGGCCATCACCTCGACGGGCGCCGTGGCCAGTGTCTTGCAGGATGTGGAGCGTGTGCGCTGCACCGAGAGCTGCGGCTGGATCAACATCTCGTTCAATTCCGTGCACGACGCCGTGTGCAAGGACCTGCTGGGCACGACGCTGGCCATCTCGCTCTGCGTGTTCCTGCTCTGTATGTTCTTGCTGCCCATGATCCCCATGGCCGTCATGCTCCATAAACGCCTGCGCGGAGAGAAGAAAGGATCCTACGACGAGCTGGAGATGCGCATCAAGGCGCTTGAGGCGGAGCGCAAGGGAACCGCTCGCGCCAAGGCAGGGAAACCGCACCGTGAGTCGCGCCACGCACTCTTCGGCGGCGTCAAGGCGCATACCGACAGCGCGTGAACGGAACCGTTCCTCCCTTGCTTCATCGCGTCATGCATCATTCGTCCAAACATGAGGTGAGGTCTTCCTCTTGTATGACCTGGGATTGGTTGAAATTACATCGTAATATACGTTTTAATTGGGTGAAACTCCGCTCTTCGTATAGACACACGCAGCATTCAGCATTCGCGAGCATTTTGACATGCATCATTTCTGAAAAAGCGTCCAAGGTGATAGACATAAGCACAGACAGACCGCCATGCGCGACATCGTAGTGCTGGGCGGCGGCATCTCCGGGCTCAGCCTCGCCTACTTCCTGCGACAGGCGCTGCGCACGCAGGGGCGCCACGCGGCCACGCGCATCCGCGTTGTGGAGGCCTCGGAGCGCTCGGGCGGCTGGATCCATACGGCGCAGCAGCGTGGGTTCCTGTTCGAGGAAGGGCCGCGCGGCTTTCGCCCATCGCGCAACGGCGCCGAGATGCTGCGACTCGTGGAGCAGCTTGCACTGCAGGACAAGATGCGTGCCGTGGATGCAGCTGCCAGGGCAAGATACGTGCTCCGAGACGGCGTTGTTGAGGTAACTGCCATGCGAGCTGCTGTTATCCATCCATGGCACTCAAATACTGATTCAATGTTCTTGTGTATTTGTGTGTATGGTCAAATCGTGACATGTCAGAAATTGCCATCCAGTCTAAGTGAAGTGCTGTCGTGGTCGCTCACTCCGGCCGTTATCAAGGCCGGTATCAACGAGCTGTTCACGGCGCCCACGCAGGTGGAGTCGCCCTCAAACTGGTCGATCCTTCCGTGCTTAAACGGTCGACTCACCAATGCTAATGTAATGGATTTTGACATTGTGTCGTTAGCTGGACGATGAATCTGTCCACGCTTTCATTTCGAGGCGCTTTAGTCCCGTGGTGGCCGACCGCCTGCTGGACCCTGTGGCCTCGGGGATCTTTGGCGGCGACATCCGCCACCTCTCCATGCGCTCGTGCTTCCAGTTGCTGTGGGATCTCGAGCAAAGCCATGGCTCGGTCGTGCGTGGCATGCTCTTCTCGGGTAGCTCGGGTGATGACCGGCTTCTGGATGGCAGCGTCAAGTCCGAGTTCATTCGTCAACACGAGGGCGCTGTGAGCGTGAGCTTCCAGGACGGCATGGGCACACTCGTACGGGCATTGGAGGCAGAGATCCAGGTACATACCCATTTTCTTCCTCATTTCATGACAGCAGGACCCCGCTTATCGACTCAGGCTCGGGGGCGGCGGCTGTACTGACCACGCTGTCACCTGGTGCTCATAGAAAGACGAACACTCGGAGCTGGTTACCAACACCAAAGCGCTTGAGATCCAGCCGGATAACAGCGCCCACCATTCTCTGTCGGTGACCACGCAGTCCGAAAGCGGTGGTGATGGCGCACAGGCCACGATCCAGGCCTCGCGCGTGATCTCCACCATCCCAGCATATCAGCTAGCGCCCGTGGTCTCACGGACCATACCCACGCTGGCCGAGTCACTGCGCACGATCGACTTTGTGAGCATGGCCACGGTGCACGTTGGGTTCGAGGACCACGTGCTTCCCTCGGATGGGTTTGGCTACCTCGTGCCCAGCTGCGAGAACGAGGACGTGCTGGGCGTCGTCTTTGATTCCAACTCCTTCCCGTGCCAGAACGCTAGCTCATCTCCACAGCAAACGCGGCTCAGCGTCATGTGCGGTGGCGCGCATTGCCGCGAGATTGAGTCGCTGCCCCTGGCCGAGATTGAAGAGCGCGCGTTGACGGCGCTGCGTCGTCACCTGGGTGTCCATGAGCCGCCCTCGTTTGTGCGCAGTGTGGTGCTGCGCCAGTGCATCCCGCAGTACCACGTAGGGTTCCACCAGACGCGCGCTACGATCGAGAGCCGCCTTGCACCGGGGATGCATCTAGCGGGCAACAGCTTCTACGGCATTGGGCTCGCTGACTGTGTAACACGCTCGAGGCAGTTGGCCCTGGAGCTGGCGGCTGAGATTGACCAGCAGAGCCCCGCTTAAACGTAATAGCGACCGAGCACGGTGATGACGATGCTATTAATACGAGCATGCACCCCTAACAGTCTCTCCCCGCAAAATGTGTTGGCGTTTGCGTGTTGGTTTTGGTGCTCGTGTTGCTGTATTGGTTGCTATGTTGGTGTGTTGGAAGAGATCAGCGCCAACGCAACCCGGTGAAGAAGGTGGTTGTACGGACTGGCTGACTGACTGACGGAGTGGCCTCCAGAAACCGACTGCGACTGCGAATCGTCGGTGCCGAGCGATATGTCTCGGACCGTGCCCTCCAGAGCGCTGGATGCCGTCTACGGTGCGTGTGCATGCGTGAGCTCGACACATTGCCACCCATCTCTGCTCGTTACTTCTCGTTGTGTGTGTGTGTGTGTGTGCGACTGACTGCTATTCGCTATGTGCCTGCCAAACTCCCTGCATCAAGACCCCGTGTACGCCGTCTCGCACAGCAGCGGCACGTTCCGCAAGGGTGTCTACCGCGCCACGGGCACCATCTCAACCCAAAACGTGCGCCTCAGCACCAACAGCAATGCCGCCAACAAGACCACCGCCAACAACAACGCCAACGCCAGCAACAACAACAACGCTACCAATCATGCCGCTGCCCACCCCGTGGCCACCGGGTACGCGCACATTGGTGGGCCCGAGCGTGCCAAGTTCCACGCGCGGCCCATGGTGCCGCACCTCTCGGCCGAGCCGCCCGAGGTGCTGCTGGCGCCTATGGGCCAGCAGGATACCTCATCGGCCGCGGCCAGGCGCCGGCGCGAGGCCGAGGAGGACGCAGCCCCCACGCGCTCCATCGGCATCCAGACGGCGTACCGAGACTCGGAGGCGCAGACCGAGCCGTACACGCCCGACTTCACCATCCCACTGGGCCCGCGTGGGGAGAAGACGCCACCCGTGCCTGAGGTGCTGGCGCTGCGCCACCTGCGCCACGGCCCCGGCCAGGGCCTGCCCGTGGGGCAGGCCGAGCTGGAACTCATTGAGCGCCACCGGGGCAAACGCGCCTTCGAGGCGTCACTGCCCCCCATGACGGACGAGGCCAGCTTCCTGCTTCGCAAGCGCATGCTGGAAACGCAAGAGCTACGCGAGTGGGCCTTCCGAGAGGCCGAGCTGGATGCACTGCACGCGCAACGACTGACGCTGCTGGAACAGGCGCTGCAGGAGCGTGAGCAGGAGAACGCGTTCCTCGTGGAACAGCGTCTGGAGGCACTGCGACAGCGCCTGCTGCACGACAAGGAGAATGCGCTGGCACAAAGCCAGCAGGAACGCGTGGCGGCGCTGCGGCGGCTCACCAAGAAGCGGCAGCACGGCCACGTCACATCGCCGCGCCGCGAGCGCCGACGCGACCTGATCGCCGAGTACGCCGACTTTGGCTCGCACGTGTACGCGCCCGTGACCCGGGCTGGGAAGCCTGGTCGACGCCTCGTCCCCGAGCGGGGCATCGCGCGCGACTCATTCACGCAGCTGGAGACACTGCAGGCGCTGGAGGAAAGCATCCCGCTTGGCCTGCTCACGGCGTCGCCGGCCTCGGTGCGTCCAGTGCCATCACAGCCACTGCAGCAACCGCAGCAGCAAGTGCATGGCCATGGAGAGAGGCGCAAGCCTAAAGGTGTGGCTTCGACGGCCAAGGAACGCAGGCAGGCCGCGATAGAGGCGCACTTGCTCACGGTGGAGGCCATCCTCAAGAAGGGCAAGGAGCAGAGCGATGAGAACGCCTCCGCCGAGACCACGGCTGTGACGGCCACGTCGGTCAGTGGTAGTGGTACTTCTTCCGGTGGCTCGGTGCTGAGCCGCAAGCGAGCACAACAGCAACAGCAGCAGCAGATGCTGCTGACCCGACCACCCACACCAGATTATTCCCTGCTGCATCCGCTATCATCCAGCCCTGGCAGTGGTGGTGGCGGTGGGGAGGCCATGGACGACGACGTGGAGGGCGCGGTGCGGCTCGTGCAAAAGCTGCTCCGCGGCCGCGCCGTGCAGAACATGATGTTTGACGGCAAGCAGAGACGCGCTGAGCTGATCGCCGAGCTGCGTGCCAGCGACGAGGCCCGCGAGCTAGACGAGGCACAGAGCGGCGGTCAAGCAGGCTTGCTGCCCGCGCTGGACGACGAGGAACGCGTATCGGCGGCCACGAGGCGCAAGGCCGAAGGTGAGGTAATCTCGGAGCTGCTAGATGGATTGCACAAGGCACTGGCGCGCGCCAAGGACGTGGCCAAGCTGCGCGCGCTTGTGGAGCGCGCCGGTGTGGAGCGTGGCGAGCGTGAGGCCGAGGAGGCGTGGCGCCGCCAGATGGAGGAGCTCCAGAGGCTTCGCGAGGAAGAGGTGTTCCGCCGCATGGAGCGTGTGCATCAGGAGACGGCCGCGGATTACCTGGACGACCTGGTAGACGACGTGATCGATCAGCAGGCGCATGCCACGGCCATGAACGAGGTGGACGTGTTTGCCGGTGCGCTGGGCCCGATACTTACGGCCGTGGAGGCGGACGGCAGTACCGACGAGCTGGTCGTCAAGGACCTAGTGGCCTCCTTCCTGCTGCCCAACGTGGAACGTCAGCGCGTGCGTCACCAGCTCGTGCAGCAGGAGAAGAAGTATGTCACGGCCGTGCATGACATGCTCACCGAGTCCATGGCACAGCTCGCAAAGTTAAGCAACGAGGCGGAGGAGTAGATGGACATGGCGCTAACGCCCCATCAGCCCACAGTATCGCTGTACAGATCAACAGAATGGCGGGTCATCGCAGGCTTTTATCATCAGACACGCAGAGTGCATTAGGTTGTAGAGCTATTTGGTTCATAGCCAAGTTCTTATGACAATGTGGGGGTGCTGTGCAGCCTGCTGCTCGTAGCTCGTAGCTCGTCGCTCGTAGCTACAGCGAGTTGATCCGAGGGTCGTGCTGTCGACTACTTGGCGCCAGCGGTGCCACCCCCACCCGCCGACTTGAGGAACGCGTCCAGGTGCTGGCCCTGGTACTTGAGGAAGTCAAGTTCTTCCTTAAACTTCTTGTCCTGCAGCGCCTTGCGCTCCGTGGCGCGCTTCTCAATCAGCTCGAGGCGGTTGGTGAGCTCAAGCACCTTACTTTCCTGGTCCTGTTTGCTGCGCTGCAGCTCCGCGATGCGGTTTTGCAAGTCGCCCATGCCCTCCTCCGCCTGCAGCTGCTTGCGAATACCAAACGTGATGCTGCTTTCGTAGAGCATCTTGTACGCGTCCGTGGTCAGGTGAATCTCGTCGCGAACGCGCATGAGCAGCAGCCCTCGCTCGGGGCAATTGATCGCCACCTCGCGGATCAGTTCATCAAAGCTCTGAAGGTAGATGTCTTCGCGCACGGGGCAGATGCCCGACTCGCGGGCCTGACGCTTCATGAGCTTGGCATCCATCTCTTCCTGCAGTTTTATCACGTCAAAGCGCGTGGAGGGCGTCGGCGCCGCGTACCGCATCCAGTAGCCTGAGTCTTCTTCACGCCATATTCTAATCGTTCAGGTGAGGTGTTGGTTCAATTCACATATGCGTAAAGGGTATTCCATACTGAAGAGGAAGGAGAAGAAACGAGCGAACGACTACAAGGCACGTACTGTGGTGGGAGCATGGCGTTGAGCACATCTTCGATACGACCGATGGCGTCCTTGTTGTCCAGAGCACTGGTCGCGGTGAGCTTGCCCGGATCCACGGTCTCCCCCGTGAAGATGGGATCTCCGTAGAGCACGAGTGACTCGGGTGGACTTGGATTCGCCATGGTGATTGATCCTGAGCTTGGCCGTAGTTTTGCCCAAACAGGCTGAGTTGTACGTGGTACCTCTGTACGATGAGCGAGGAGCTGTCAAAGTAGTAGTGATGAACCGTCGCGTGCGACTTGACTCTTCATGTCGCGATTAACTCTAGTCGTTATCGTTGTTTGAATGTCATAGACAGCCACGAGGCAATAAGAGAGCGTTGCTTCTGATAACTGCTTATCTTCACAGTTTTACATTTCTTTCGGGTGATTAACCGCACAACACGAACGATTGGATTTACTTGTGTGCCTCTCATCGTATCCATTGAAACCGTAACTTGTACTATCATTGCTACTGAGCCAGCCGTGTGGATTGGCTTTCTGCATTCCCTTTCGATCGTACATGGTCGCTTGGGAATTTCCACGAGCCTCGCTGGGCAGTGTGAATAGCAGGCGGCGCTAGCTGAGCCAACGATACTCTCTCCGGGTATATAGTTTCGCTCTTCAACGCGTTGTGTGTTCTGAAATGCCTTCGCTGTGGGGCGGTTCTTCGGCCCGAGATCCTAATTCGTGACTCGTAGCGGCTCCTGGTAGTTGTGGTCATGTCTCGCTCGACGTGGTGGCTGCATGTCGTCTGCTGAGATTCTCGATGCAGCAAATGCTGGCGCCCACGCGATGCAGCGTGCGAGACTCTCATCACCACTTGTGCTATGAACTGCTGCTTTAAGTGGGTCAGCATGACCGATGCACGCTTGAAAGAAAAGAAGCGATACCAAGGCGAGGCGCACAAAACTACAGTACTCGTGGACGACGAAGTGCTGACGAAATGAAGCGATCTGGCGACTTTAGGTTCTTGCTTGTGCGATGCAAACCGCTTTGGATTATGACACCGACGTCTAACAGTGAGCCACAACAGCCCCATTTGTTCCTCCTCAATATCGCGTACTATACACAACAAAATGGTCACTCACCCCGGTGCTCGTCACCCCGGCGTCCCCCTCATGTAACGACCACTGCGCGTGCTGCATCATATGTATCATGACACACAACCACCCCTGTTGATGGCTCCGTCCGGTCACTGCTGACCTCAGCGTCAGTGAGAAACAATGTCAGACCACTTCGTGATGCGTGTATATGTAGAGCGCGCGCCGAAATCTCTCGTTGCCACCACCACTCATACGTTCAGATTCCCACAAGCCGACTTACCCACTTGCCTCCATTTCACTGGTCACAGTATCCTGCGCACTTGAAGTGTTGCATGTTCCGTGAAATTTTGGGGTTTGCCAATGAACATTACATTTAAAAGCATATATTGTTAAACAGGTCCAAATAATTGGATCTAACGGATCAAGGCAACTGAAAATCAGGAGAGCATTATGATTGCAAGGTAGGCCGCTTCAGCACTTCACCACCATGATCGCTACCTGGCACACACATACGCATCCATCAACGAATTCCCGCGTTTTTTTTTCCACCTTGCATCACTGGGTCTGGATTGTGCTGCAGGGCACGCATTCGTTCGAGCAGCAATCGGTGTTCTACCCGCACTCGCTTCCGCTCTTCATGCAACAAGTCTTCGAATGCGGACTGATCCTTGCGCGACGATGACGGTGGCGATCGCTGGGTTCGTGGGTTGTGTGAAGGTATCGGTGGCGGTGGAGGCGATAACATACCTGCAACTGGTGGAGATGGCTGAGGAATAGTGGAGGCATCTGCTAATGATCGATCCTTCTCCAAGTCGTCAAGCGCGCGTTGCTTGTTCAGCTTTGCGACTCGAAGATTGTCTAGGAAACATTGCCGAGCCTGATCCAGCACCTGTTGTTCGTGGTCCTTTTGCGGCAGAGATATGCGAACTGGAGGTTGCTGAAGATGATCTGGCAAAGCAGGTTTGTTCGAGAGGTCTGGGTCAAGAAATATGGCCGGAGCCATTTTCTCCTTGACGACTCGATCTTTGTTGCGCCGGGCAGCTGCCTGTAAATTTGATGGTTTGAGGCAACGAGGAGGGACAAGCTTTAAGAAAAAACCGTTCCCCTACGATTTTGACTGATTCGCACACAAAGCACGCAACATACCTGGTTCTCGAAGAAGACCTGACGAGCGATGTTTGTGTCGGCAATATTGTGGGGATTTTCACTGGCTCGCGGGGCTGCAAGAAGATGACAGTCAACTGGATTGGATGTAACGCTGGAGTAAGGCACTACCATTGGGCAACGAAGTATTGGAGCTTGAGGAATGTGTTGATATTCTAGCGGGGTGATGGTGTCACCGCCCACAGGATCGAACAACGCGGGTATCTGCGTTTGAACGGGTCGGATGGGTGCAGTACTTGCAAGTTGGCATAGGTGTTCTTGCACAAAGGGAAGAGTCAGGACCTGCTTGATATCTGGTCGTCTCTATACCGAACACGTTACCATGCATGTTAGTCACTCTGATAGCGCTGAAACTCGGCGACCACACAAGATTGTAGGATCATACCGTACTCTCCGAGTGAAGTAAACTATAGGAGGAAACCTACATCGGGAGATTTGTCAAGTAATTTCTTCACAAGTCCATCTAGGTCGACGGTATAGGTCGCGGGTAACGGCAAAGGATTGTCTCGAACAATCTGCAAGACTAGTGTGGCGAGTGCCTTGCCCTTGAATGGTGGAGCGAATGTTGCGAGCTCGTACAGTAGGCACCCGAGGCTCCATACATCGCTCTTTGCATTGTACGGATGATTATCCATGAGCTCTGGTGACCTGGTATGCCGCATATATCACACGCCCCGTCACTACTATTAAATAACAAGCAACATCAACCACATCTGTGGATCACGTACATGTAATACGGCGTGCCTGCTATCGTCTCCGCGACATCGAGCGTATGATTGAGTGTCCTCGAAACCCCAAAGTCGCTCACTTTAACAATGCCATCCGCATCCAAAAGGATATTCTACATTCGGCACGTTTCGGCATCATGAAGAAAGCCAGCTTGTCAAAACCTCAAAACAAATTCTCTACAAGTCTCTGATATCAACGCGCGTGCATCCATATAAACCTGACCTGTGGCTTTAAATCACTATGGTGAACGGTGAAAGAGGAGAATTCCATCACGAATTGATTAGTTCTACGGATAACATGATAAGGGAAATCATCGCCGGCATACCGGTGTAATACGTGGCGAGAGTGTAGATACACCAATACCAGCGCAATCTGAATAAATATCCGCATAATCTCTGCCTCCGGCAAAGACCTCCCACTGGTTCGTTTAGATGATGCGTTAGCCCAGATCGGTGGTGGTCTGAATTGTTTCCCAGTGTGAGCCTGTTTGTTATCGCACCTCTCTTGGGCATCACGAAGATACGACGCGAGATCCCCCCGTGAAGCGTACTCCATGACGATCACAATCTCCGTCGGAGACAATGCCACTACCTCCACGCACTGGACCACGTTCGGATGCCTCATCGACTGTAGTAGTTGCGCTTCTCTCTGCATCGCCGCCACGGCCTCGCTGCGTGACCACTTGGCGGCGAAAAGTGCGCGGTCGTGAAGTCGACGCACGAGAAACACATCGCCGAATTGCCCACTACCAATCTGACGCAGCGTCGTGTAGCCCGGTAAGTGGTCCATTTGGTAGTCGTGGTTCGTTGGCGACCACTTTCATTCACGTTGCAGCAAACGAGATGGGGTTTTGTTTTTGGTTTTTGCAAAATGGGTACACTACAATACCACTTCAACGTCCTCTGTGGTAGAATAGTTGTGGCCTTGGACAATCATTTAAGCGAGGTAAAACGGTACACACCTACTGGAGGGATTTTAGCGGTCCGGTGATGACATGGCAAATGGATTCAAGAAGTGGATCGGATGAAGAGGGCGTTGGCGTTGGCAATGGCGTTCTGCGTGCCGAACGCCGACGCGGGCGTCACAACACACGCGAGGATGGTCAAGAAGATGAAAGTGGGAGCGACGAAGGCGTTGGGGACGAGGACATGGAGCGGGGACGCAATCGCGCTTCGCAACCAGCTATCGTGTGCACGACCGACAGCGTCAAACTGCTTGTCACGCTGCTTTCTTGTCTTTCGCAGGGTAAGAAGGACCAGCGCATTCGCTGCGACATCGATGGCACGGGTATGTTATTTACTGCGCACTCCAAGGGCAAGTCCCTGCAGATCAAGACGTCTCTGGGCTGCGAGCTGTTCGAATCATTTGAGTTCGCCGGGGACGACGATGGCCATCTTCCAACGCAGATCAGTTTCGCGCTCAACTTGAACGCACTCGTTGAAAGTCTGTCAATGTTTGGCCCATCGGCGCTGGCTACCTCTTCGCTCCGCTTTAGCTATTTCCCCGACACAGCGCTGGTCACGCTTGTCGTGGAAGATAATGGCGTGATCTGTGAATGTGCGATGCAAGTCTTGGAGGTGGAGGACAACGACATTGGCCACCTAGAGTTTGAAGGAGCGTTCGAGCAAACCGCGGTCGTGGGGCGCTGTATCATGCAATCGGAGCCGCTGCACGACGCCTTCGCTGAATTGTATGACCTCCCTAGCGCCGCCAGTGTCACCATTTCCATGTTTCCCGATAGCAGCAGCACTCATTCAGCTGCATCCCAGGCGACTGCGACGTACAATTCGCCGGGCAGTCAGCGATGCATGAGTTTGAGCGCCATTTCGGAGAGCGGGTCCTGCGAGATCGAATTTGCGCGGACATCAGCCGCGTTTATCGAGTTCTTTTGTGCCGCAAGCGATAGTGAGGTGGAGGCCGCTCGGGCTGCGACGTTCCACGTGGCCGTGCTTCAGCAGGCCTTCAAGGCGTTGGCGCATTCGAATGAGACCTTCCTAAGGATGAATGCTGACGGCTTTTTGTCCGTGCAACACATGATTGAAAGCGGCACGGGGGACAAGGCGTTTGTCGATGCCCTGATCAGTCCCGATGATACATCAATTCCGTGAGTTGAAGCGAAGCGCCCAACATCAGCAAGCAGACTCATTCAAGAGATACACGATTATTGTCTTTTCTGTTTTAGTTTGGGTTTTACTCTGGTTGATGTTAACGTGGATGTTTCTACTTGGAGTTGTACTTGATTGCGTTCCAAATGGGATTCCTGAAACCTTGATCTAGCGGCCACTGCTTACGGGGTTGAGGCAGGCGGTGGCGATGAAGGTGGCGGTGGCGAGCGTGGGTCGCCTCTCTTTGGTAGCATGTATCCGCGACGACGCAGGGCGCGCATGACCACGGGCGTCACGACAAACGTAATCGGCCAGCGCACGGGCGCCACCACCTTGTACAGCGCGTAGGCGATAATGAATGAGCCCGCTGAGTTTGCGGTTGCATCTTGTATCTTGTTCGTGCCACCGAGGCCAACTGCCTCCATGATCGCGGTCACATCCACGCCGCTCGAGACACCAATGTAAATTCCTGAGAAAAACATACACGACATCACGATGTGCGTGCAAATGCCCACGCGGCCGTACTCGACGGCAAACGTCTTGGCTCGATCTCTCCATGATCGCTCGGCTACGAGAGGGTCCCTGACCGCGCGAAGCAGCTCCTCTGTGTCCTCTTCACCCGCACGAGAGCTCTAAAGAGGAGATGATAAACACATGATTACCCAACCAATAGTGCCGTTGGTGAGTCGTAGTGGTGACCGCCGACATAATGAGCCGAATGGAACGCACCTCTGCAGTGGATGTCGATGAGAGCGTGTCCCCTGTCAGGGGTACCCCTTCGCCTGCTCCATGTTGCTCACTGGCGCCGTGGGTCGAGGAATCCCTGTCGGAGCGGCGGGACATCGAAGGAGGGTGATTAGTACAGAAGCTCCGTAGCGCGCGCCTGGACATAGTCGCCGGGCGTGCGATGGGATGGAAAGGTAGAGTCGTATGCAGCACACGCAGTGTGTCGGCGTGCGATCGACAGGCCAGCAGTGGCAGCGACAAATACCTCCATCCGCTACGGATCACCATCGCGTCACTTGTGTTCGTGCTTTGCTTGAAAATGGGACGATCGTGCCAGACTCGGGTGCTATCTGATGAATAAATCAAGGCGTGTGGATTTAGCCAATACAAAGCCGGCCAACATCTGATTCTCATGCAGAAAAAGTCTCATGGTTGGCTTATATTGTTCTGCTTGGAATATTGGTTGGTAAATAATGCTCATGAAGGATAACCACATCGGGCGATTTTTACAAAAGTCGACTGATGGGGGCTCTGCTCTATCCAATTTGACAGGAAAACGGCACACCTCCCTATTCACATACTGGATCTTCAAAAGGTTAATCATTTGTTCTTCTATTCAGCACACTATGTGATGAAAGCTGGTGTGATCAGCTTTCGTGTAGGTCGTTCTCTGTTGCGGACAGACAATTTGCTTAGAATGGGGGTGTCCTATTCAACTTGTTTGTTGAATAGGAATCGTCTGTGAGTGTATACGCTGAGAGCAGGTATGCTGTGAGAAGATAGAGTGACCTGTGTCTAACGCGCACAGTTCTGACATGCTCAACTTGGGAACGGATGCAGTCTCCCCATCACATCTGTTGATACCAATGCAGGTAATGGGACCTGTGGCGGAAGAAATAGCCACGACGTAGTTTCGGACTCAAAATACAAAGCTAGGCAGCGCTTCGAATCTATTGGGGATGAATGGACATTATATTTAGAAAAAAAATTGACGGCTATTATAATGAGTTGAGACGGAGAAAAAACGGAAATGTATCTACAGTGAGAGATGTAGGCGAGAAAGTAAACACCAGCACTGTAAACTGTCACGTAGCAGGCTGAAAATCACGGGCTTGGCGCACGTAAGTCGGTTTTCACCGCCACTGCCAACAAAGATAGTCAAAGGATTCGCTCGTAACACGGCTTCGTTTCCGCGTCGCGAGTCTAGGAGATATCAGAGATTCGTTGAATTGGATGTCCGAAACTCCAACGATGTCGATAAACCTGGGGTCCGCTCTCCACCAGTGTCAAAATAGAAGCGATACACGACGTCACTCCACGTCTCAAACGCGCACGTTGAGGTATTCGCTGCTGCTTAAGCCAAGACAGGAGTACAACCACGAAAGGTCTGTCGGGCTACGCAAGTTTACACTTGTACCAGATTTGCCTGTCGAGGTAGGCAAGTTCGGGTCCACTCCACAGTCGAAAGTGCCTGTCCGGCTAGGCAAGTTCTGGCTTGGACGGGGGATTCTCACTGGGTCGGTCTTGGACTAGTTGATACTGGAGAAGGTCAACTTTTGAAGAACAGGGAAAATTCTGTACTGATCCCAGAACGAGTGGTAAGAAAATTCCCTTCCCTCGTCCTGGGTTAGATGGGGGAAAGGTCCCCCCTGCAGCCCCCTTTAAAGGATCCTCAAATAAGGCTACATATCCTACTTCCTACTTTTTATGTGTTTCGTGATTTATCCTTCCTAAATAACCCCTGTCGGGCTAAGCAACTCCACGCCTCGACCATTCTGCCCTGTCGGGCTAAGCAACCCCACGCCTCGACCATTCTGCCCTGTCGGGCTAAGCAACCCCA
>JAADWT010000681.1:0-15978 GCA_023336285.1 Pythium grandisporangium
GCCATCGCCATCGCCATCGCCATCGCCATCGCCATCGCCATCGTCATTGCTCCCAGTATTGCTATTGGCATCGGCTTGCGTTACCTTTCACTACCTCCACGCCGTTGCAAGCGTAGTCTCTGGCTGCACCTCACCGCCATGCGTCGCACTCGGTCCAAGACACAGGCGTACCGCGACAGTGTCACGCTGGAGGTGGCCTCGGACCGGTCGTCGCGGCGACAGACCAGTCCTTCTCCTCGTAAAGCAGCGTCGACGTCGGCGTCGACGCCAACGCCGACGCCAACGCCGACACCATCGGCCAGCACGCGGCCGCGGCGGCGTGGCCGTCTGCAGTACGAGCCCGAGCAGGAAGAGGAATCGCGTGTGGTTCGTCCTGTGAAGAAGGAGGGAGTGGACGAACAAAAGAACGAGAAGGCCGAGCAGAAAAAGCATGGACAGCAAGCGCCAGCCCACGTCAAATCGGAGCCAGCGAACGCGGACATGACCGAGTATGAGCGCAAGCGGCTGGAGAACATTCAGCGTAACCTCGAGTTCATGCGCTCCATGGGGGTATCCACGGTACGTGTATCCTCCTCCATCTCGTCCGCACCTGCTGCCTATTGTGTTGCTCATGGCTCCTCCTCGTGCCATCCACTTCTTCTTTCTTCTTGTTCGTCTTCTAGGCCAAGATCGCAGCGCGCACCGCCGTGAGTGGCAGCGGTAGGAGCCCAGCTCCCCCCGTCAAGCGCAAGCTCAAGGTGAAGGAGCATGTGCCCATGCGCAAGTCCAGGCGGCTGGAGGGCAAGCTGGCCGACGGACTCATGCTGGAGGATGACAAGACCGTCGTCGTCCAGCCGTCGGCTTCGCATGGCCGTTCCTACGACGACCCCGTGGGGCGTCTTGCCTCCAATCTGGAGGCCCATGCGCTCAACCTGGGCGACGACGGTGGCCGCCACTGGCTGGCGCAGCTAGCCGACAAGGACACGGAGCCGGCCGTGGATGCCACGGGCGTGGACGACCTCGTGGACTATGAGCTGCGTGCGCAGGACGTGGTCAAGGCCACACAGGAGCGCATCTACTCGGTGGCCTTCCACCCGCGCACGGACCGCGTGGTGATCGCCTGTGGGGATAAGCGCGGCAACCTCTCGCTCTGGTCCGCGGACGAAGATGGAAACGGTGATGGCGGCGAGGACTCGGCCGTGGCCATGTATCGCCCGCATACACTGCCCGTGACGCAATTATTGTTTGACCCAACGGATGCCAGTCGATTGCTTTCGTCCAGCTTTGACGGCAGTGTGCGCGAGTTTGATCTGCGCGCGGCGACGTTCACGGAGCGCTTCGTCGCCATGGACGACGCGGGTATTACGTCGCTCTCGCACGGCAGCGGCGCCAGCAGGAGCTTCCTCGTGAGCCAGGATGATGGCCAAGTGGCGCGCATTGACTGGCGCCAGCCACCGACCAAGAGCACCAACTTCGTACTGCACGAAAAGAAGATCAACACGGTGCACCAGCACCCCACCGCCGACTTGTACGTGTCACCCTCCTCCTCTTCCTCCTCCTCGTGCTAACTCACGAGCTCAGCAATTGACTGACTGAATCGTTCTGCCTGACTCGACTCTGCGACCTTCGGTTAGCTGCTTTGCCACGGCGTCGCTGGACCGCACGGTCTGTCTCTGGGACATTCGCCAGCTTGGCTCCAAGGCAACGACCAACCACGCGCTGCTCGTGCTACCGCATACCCGTAGCGTCAACTGCGCCTACTTTGCGCCCAACGGCGAGCACCTCGTGACCGTTGGGCAGGACAACTACCTACGTGTCTACGCTACGGCGGATACCTCTCGCCGCGACACGGAGCCCGTGATGCCGTCGCTGCGCATCCCCCACAACAACCAAACGGGGCGATGGCTCACCAAGCTACATGCCGCGTGGGACCCCAAGCGGCCCACGCGCTACGTCATGGGCGGACTGCAGCAGCCGCGCTGCCTGCAGATCTTTGACGCCACGCGCCGCAACCCCGTGCAAAAGCTGACGAGCGAGTTCTTCGGCTCGGTCCATTCGATCAACGCCTTCCATCCGACGAGGGACCTCATCGCGGGCGGCAATTCCTCGGGTCGCATGTGCCTCTGGCGCGCGCGGGCGAGGCGATAACCCATCCATCATCCTCCTCTTCCCCATCATCTTGCTCACTCGGTCGTTTGAAGGAGGATTCTGCATGTTTGCAGCATCCTTCTACTTTACGTAATACAATGCGTTTTGCTAACACGAGAGAGATGAGGCTTGCCAGGAAAGGATGGTCAGGCTACTTACTTGTGCATCGTACGTACTGGCCAGATGGCAAGCGAAACATGCCTGAAAGACAGCCAGAAAGCAAGCAAGCAATGCATACTAATACATGTATCCACGCGAAGGTGGACGGATAGAAGGCGATGCAAACGGAAATGGAAGAACACGGCCATGGAAACATGGACATAATCACGGATCCATTGGAAGAATCTCTTTACTCTTCCATTGCCATCCATCGAGTCTGGTGGTTTGGGCACTTGAAAGTGGGTTAACGGAACTGGGGAAGATGGTGGAAGCACACACACACCGATGCTTGCTTCACTCTTTCAAAAGTGATTTTTCGTTTTGACCTGGCAACGAATTCCAACAGCAACCGTGCACACGTCAGCACAACCCAGTCAGTCAGTCAGTCACACGCAGCCAAGGCATCACCAGCATGGCTCCCCGCACAGGCCACGAAGACACGCGCTCACCTTTCTTCTTGATCTCTCGATGACGCTTCTGGACATAGTCGAAATGCGCCAGCAGTGTCGCGGCATCCACATTGGGGTGGCTGGCCACGGGGGCGGCGTCCGTCATGACTGCGGCATCCTCGAGATTTATCCGACCCATGGCCGTGGCCATGTTGGTCACGCTGGCCAGGCGATCCCGCAGGATGCGGAACGCGGCACTTTGCGGCAGCAGCATGAGCAGGCCATACAGCGACTTGACGAGGTCGGCGTGGTAGTGCGCATGGATCTCAAGCAGCTGCAGGCGCATGTGGATAAAGATGGGCGACTCCAGGAGCTGCACGAGCTTATCGATCTGCATGAGGAAGCCCACGGACGCGTCAATGTCTGCAGTTCACGGTCGCAAAACAACAACAACAACAGCAGCAGAAAGGGAAAGATGATGAAAGGAGATCGGCCAATTGCATCACTCAGCACTCAGCCCACGAGCACACAGAGTCAAACGGTCAACAGCAGACACAGCAGCATGGGAGGGGAGGAGGCGGAAAGGGATATAATCTGCTGATGAGTCGACACGACAGCGAGTATGACTGCGCCAGCAGGCATAGGCTGAACACGGCGACTGGATTATGGCACCAGGATTGAAACAGCGCCTACAACAGCAAACGTCAGCATCCCAGAAACAGCAGACCCACATGAGAAGACAAGGGATCAGCCGACTGCAAACAATAGATGCGCTACCCAAAACCATTGCACTGCTGTCACAAGTGACGACCAACCAACCAACGACTCACCGTGAACACCTGGATATCCTCATCAGATGCATCCTTCTGGAAACTGTGACGCAGCACCTCGCGCAGGTTCTCCAGCTCGTTGGCCGTGAGCAGGATGAGGTTGAGCGTTTGTACCATGACCGAGGCAAAGTCGCTGCCATCCACCACCACGGTCATCACACCGCTATGCTCGTACCCGCTCTCATTGCCCGAGTCCTTCAGTTCCGCGGTCAACACCTTGGCAAAGATCATGTAGATACTTTTCGAGTCGAGCAATACACACAGCTTGCGCACAATGAGACTGCCCCTGGTTTCCAGCAGGCGACGATCACTGGCAAACAAGTGCACCACGTTATGGAGCACATTCTCAAACTCCGCCTCGTTCAATGAGATACGCGCCAGCACTTCCAGGTCCAGCAACACGACGGCATCCGAGGAATCCGACAACGTCTTGAGCAACGTGGGCAGCAACGCGCCGATATGCGCCGACAGCTGCGTGGGCGCCTTCTCCAGCAGCATGGCGATCCAGCGCAGCGCCGCCATGCGCGTGGGCACGTGGTCGCTCACGAGTTCGGCGTTCAGCTTGTGCATGAGCGGCACGAGGTCCATTTCCTCGTCCGTGAACTTGACGAGCTGCAAGAGGTCATCGTTGGCGCGTTCCGCTACCTGTCGAATCTCGTGCTCGGCATCCGAGATGCAATGCATGATGGCCGCCAACAGATCGGCGTAAAACGCCACGAGTCGTTCCTTGCCCAAATTCACAAACTCGTGCACCCACGTGATGGCCGTGAGCCGGTTGAAGCGCTCCTTGGAGTTGCATTGCCCCACGAGGATATCCACCATGCGGCCAAAGTCAACGTGCTCGGTCTGCTTGATCTCGCGCAAAAACTCGGCCAGCGCACTGTCCGCGGCCTGTCGGATCTCTCGGTTGGCATCGCTGAGCATATTAAAGAGTCCATCCAGGAACTCCGGTAACCAGTCCAGCATGTCAATGTCGGGCACCGAGTCCAGCACGGTGATCCAGCCCACGAGCAGTTGGCGAATGTACGGATTCGTCATGCGGATGTACTTGTGCAGTAGCGGGATGAACATGTCGACGTCAAAGTATTCACTCTCGGTGACAATATCCTTCACCAAGCGGTCCAATAGGTTCGCGCCGTTCTTGACGTCCACGTCGACATCAGCGAATAACTTGCAGAGACCATCAAAGATCTGGTTAAAGTACCTCAAAATGTGACCACGTGCCACTTTGGCAATGTTATAGAGCGATTCACAGGCGTAGTAGCGCACGCGGGACTCGGGGTCGTCAAAGCAGTGCAGCACGGGCGGCAGCAGGCGGTCCAAGTGGATGTGTGCGTCGTGCATGAGCCCAATGGCCGTGGCCGCCAACCCGATGAGCCCGCCCTTGCGGTGGTTGGCGTTGGTGGAGGACGCAAACTCCGAGCCCAGGAGGTCAATGATGGCGGCGATGCGACGTCTACTGGGAATCACGGGTAATGGCGCTGTCGTGATGCTCATGTCGTCGCTGTCGGCCCCCGTGTCCCCGTCCGTGCTGGCCGTGCCGCCCCACTGCAGCTGCTGCTGCAGCTCCAGCGCCGTGGCGTTCTCCTGCAGCTGCTTGATCAGGTTCTCCAGTTCCATGGCCGCGCTCTTGCGCTTGTCGTACGAGCGATCGCCCAAATTGCGCATGAGGTTGGGCGACAGCGGCAGCTGCATCTGGAAGCCACCGCCGCCTGCACTGGGTGCCTCGCTGGGCGCCACGGACGACGTGGGCGACGCCAGCGCCAGTGGCGCGCCACCAGTGCCATTGCCGTTGCCAGTACCATTACCGTTACCATTGGCGTGGGCGTGGGTGGCGTCGCGGCCTACGCCCAGATCGCCCGGCAGCGGCGGCTGTGGCAGCATGGTGCTCGCGTCCTGCTGGTAGTTCATGCGTGTGACGCTTGGGTCTCTAGCTGCGTCGATAAGCGAGCGAAGGGCGGTGCGTCTGGGCTTGCTTCGGCTGCGTGCAGGCTTGGCGGCTGACCTTGGCTTGCTTGGCTCGGTGCTTGTTCTCGCAAGAGGATATGACGGACTCTTTCGAAAGGCGCTCTTCGTGATCCTCATCCTCATTCATACGGTTACTCTGCCTTCCTGCCTGCGTGCCTGCTGGGATCAGATCTGAAGGGAGCAAAATCTGCCAATAAGAGGGAGGTTCATGGTTCATGGGAATACCGGTACCCTGCACTCTACACGGCGCTCGGTCATCGAGAGCAGTAATATCATGCCCCCAGATCCTTCCTTCTACGCCGGTGGTGGTGGTGAGCATGATGGCAATGGCAGGCGCACGTGGCGTTGGGCTCATGCCCTCTATCTGTATCACCTCTCTCTCTCTCTCTCTCTCTCTCTCTCTCTCTATCCGGGCTTCTATCTGCCTCCGTGTTGATCAGAGGCGCGAACGGAACAGGACAGGACGGCCGCTGGCCGCTCGCGATTACTGCGGAACCGCACGCCGAATCCGCAGCGACTCGTTCTCGAGCGCCAGCATGATGCCCCTCTCGGTGGCCGTCTCTAGGCGGTGCTCCAGCTCCCGCACAGTGGCGCGAGACGCGCGGAGCGCCGTCTCCAGGTCGTCGCTGTACTGTTCCTGGCGCACGAGCCTGCGCTTGAGCAAGACCATCGCTGCCTGCTTCTGCGGGTGGCCAATATCGTCGATGCCGAGCGGTGCCGAGGAGGAAGCGAAACCTACGGCGCGTTCGGGTCGCGCGGCATCGTCTTCAACGCCCTGGTAGACAGTGCCATTGGAGCGTGGGTGCTCACCAGGGCTCACGGGAGCTGGGAAGTCCGTCTGCGTCGCGACGCTCACACTGCGCAGACGAACGGGCGGCGGCGATCCGCGCTGCAGGCTCTGGATGCGGGCCGCCTGCATCTGCATGACCTGCTCCATCTCTCGCTCGTACGCGTTCGAAGACGCCACGTACGCGTCCAGCGTGGCCTGCAGGTGCTGAATCTCCGTCTCGCGGCGCGCCAACTGCTCCGCCACCCGGCCTTCCGAGCGGCCGTCGGCTTCAGAATTGCCGGAACACACGGCCGTCGTTGTTGGTGCCACCTTGATACCACGAGAGCCATTGTGAGCGTGAGTGTCATCTTCGTTGCGATTCATCACCACGACGTCGGTCATGCTCTTCATCATCACGGTCGTTGGCGTCGTTGCCACAGTCTTTCCAATGGTCAAGTGTGGGTATTGCTCGGCAGCGTCGCATCACATGTCAGCTATATCACCACCACCACGCAGCCTGCCTGTCTCGAGAAGTGTCTCCACCTAAAAGGGCGGTTGACCTTTCTAGCTCATAATGGGGATCGTCTCTGCGTAATGCAGACTGGTAGGGTCATCAACACCACAGACAGCGATCAGTATGGTGCCTGCATGCACCATCATCCAGTACAGTAGTGCCATCGATACCCACCTGCTACCCACTCACAGGCCGTGGGAGCTACTGAAGGTGTACGCTCTTCAGATAAGAAAACACGACTGCTCCACGTGGTCACGACCGTGACCATGGCCGAGCGAGCAGGATACCGGTAGATTCAGGAGACCTTGGAGGTTGGCGTCGTGGGACGCGTGGAAAACAAAAACCCTTGCTGGGCGGTCGCCAGGGTCTCTCTCTCTCTCTAATAGCTTGATGCGATCTTGATCGTGAAGAGACGGCGTCGCGTCGGCTCGTGATGAATCTGGACCAAGCTATGGAAGTGATGGCACCCGTACGTTTTCGATGGATCTGGTGGCAGCAGTCGCGACGATCATCAAGAGGAGTGGTGATTTCAGGCGGACGCTGTGACACCCACGCAGCAGCATTTCAATTTTTCTTCGACGCGAGACGTTGATCTTCTTTTCCCCTCGAGTATGCGCGTCAAGGCGGAGCTGTCCGTGCGGTGCCGATGGGCGGCATTGGACGTCGCCATGCTTCTTCTAATACTCTTGTGCAGCCTGGCCCTGCCGCCACCCGTGGCTAGCGCCTGGGTGGAGTTCAACCGCAGCTTTGTACGCTCGTACCGCGGCGAGGACACGCCATTCTTTGTGAGCGATGCCAGTGATGTGCTACCGTCGCCCAGTGTCTTGCAGGTATACGCCGATGCCAGCGCGCGCCGCGGGAGTGCGATCCAGTGCGATCAAATCACCGGTGGGCCTGGCAAAGGCAAGGATAAGCGAGGCATAGCAACCGTGCTGTTTGCCGTGTCAAAATGTCTACCAGATCCGACGTTCCAGGCGCTGCAGACCTGGGTCACGAGTCTGCATGCCGCGGTGCAGGACCGCTCGTTCTGGTTACCGCAGGAACAGCGGGAGGTCAAGCTGTCGTTTATGTTTGCGCTCATCCCAGGGACGTGTGTCGATCCAGCGTTTAACTCCAATGCATACTACGGCACGCCGCGCAAGCGCTTCCGGACGTGGAAGAAACTGGGGGATATCGCCAGCGCACTACCGTCCTCCCCATCACCAGCTGCCAGCCCTCCGCTTGCCGCCATCATCGCGCTCATGGGTGCACGAGACCATGCCGCATACGGTGCCATTCAGGGCTTTGAACTTGAGCACGCACTACTCATGGTCATGAATCTTCAGATTTGTGAAGAAGAGAGAAACACGGCTTCGCAAGCGTGCCGTGATACGATGGCTCACAACCGCAATGCCCTGCTCGTTCCATCCAGTAGGGCATTGGAGCAGATCCCAATCTTTCACAACACCAACCGCTTCTCGTGTGCCTCTCGACTGCCCGGCGGCGTGCCAGCAGCGTATCGCACTGGTAATCGTGTCGACCCCGTGTCATGTGTATGCACGTGCCCCATCAACCAAGCGCTACGCATTCACGTGAAGACCGGCTTGCCTCGCTGTGTGCCTCACCTGGGCATGCCGACTCGCCTCATGGAAGCCGACCGTAAACGGAAGAAATCCACCAGAGCAAAGATATCCTGGGCTGCGCGCAAAGGAACGATATCCAAGAAGGACAAGCAGAGGGAGAAAGAGGCGAGACAGGCAAACTTGGGCCGTAAGGACGGCGACAGCGACAGCGACAGCGACAGCGATTCATCTGACGTGGATGTGAGCGAAATAAATGAAAGCAACACCTGTGTATGGACACGGTACGGGGCCATGGTGCTCACAACAGTGCATACGCAACTCTCACCGGCGTGTCCATTGGACGTGCTCTCGGACTTGCCCCGACCGCTCCCCGTCACTCAGTACGATCCATCCGAAGCGCTCACGTCCGACAGCAGTGCACAAGTCGTCCGTGTCCGACTCACATCCATGGCGACACCCATCTACAAGTACATGGATGTGCTCAATACTGTGCGTGGCAACGCTAAGGCGGTGCAATACATCGCGTCTCGCTCTCGCCCGACGGAACTCACGGCGGCAACGATGCAGACGCTGCGTCTTCTTCGAGTGGACGAGGATGGAAGCCAAAACCGCGAAATCACTCGTTCGCTTGCTGACTACCAAGCAAATGGGGCAGGGAATGGGGTGGGGGCTATCACGAGGTATGGTCGGTACGCACTCCAGATCATATCACCGTATGAAACCTCGAATGTTTATGAAAGCGACAGGTATATCACACCGACGTCGAGTGCAAATACCAAGAAGGAATGCCACGGATGTGTAGCCGTCGTGAACAACGTGCGTCCTCATGCCACGACCACGTGCCCTCGTTCGTTCTGTGAAATGGATCCGAGCTGGCAGGGCAAGATCTGCCGCCACGGTAACGATGGTGGTAGTGATGGTGCGATGGCGTTATTGACGGACGAGAATCTGGTACGGGCACGGTCGATGGTGGACGCGTTCTACCGATATCAGACACAGGCCACGACGAACGATGGCCAATCCAGCCGTTGTCAAAGTCGCACTGACAGTTATGAGCCACTTGCCGTGGCAACGGCACTGCACGATCGCTGTGATGAGGAAAACCTGCGTGTCAAGAACTTTTTTGACAGTCAATTCCGCTCAGTGGAAACTACTGCAACATCCCCACTGCAAGGTGGGCAGGGCGCGGGGCGCACATGCTTTGCGGACAATAATGTGCGCGACGATTTTATGTCCGCTGTGTCAAGCCATGGCAGCCTGTTTGCTACTGGTACCGTCCTGCAACGGGAAACCCCAGTGGCTGGATCCAATGGCAACTCATACGCTGCGCAATGCGTGCGATGCTGCCAACTGGAGACCGCGCTGCGCGCAAGATGGGTGGATTACCGTTGTGACTCGGATTTCGCCACGGAGCGATGCGACGGCATTTCTTCGCAACGGTGCTCGGTCAGTCAATGCCTCGTACTCTCGGGTGATTCCTTAGCCGTTGCACGAGCCGCCATTGCTGCCGACGTATCGACGATCTCGGAAGAGGTGCTTCAAAAACATGTGAATGCGGCTCGGCGGAGCGCTTACCAAACTATCACACAGATTCACCGTGGCGTACCAGGGCATTGCTTCTCTACTACGTATGAAACGCAACAAAGCGAACCCGCAGCGCCAGCTGAGAGTGAAGAGTCGTGTTCATTCAGCTCCTCGATCGAGGACCTGCTCGAGGTGGAAGCCATGTTGTCCCTCTCCGGGTGGGAATCGCAGCCAATCGATAAGGTTGTCTTCTGGCGCTATCGTGTGAGGGATGCCCCGTCAACACCCCAACAAGAAGCTTCCCAATGGCGCATCTTCCGTACAGGTAGCGCAGAGTATTCATCGCCCGTGACGCATGCGTTCACCCAACGAGAAACGACTGTCGAGCTGGAGGCGTGGACACATTGCGGACGTGTGCGTCGCTTCTTGTTCTATGTGCATCTTCATCCAGCACACCACGAAGGTGAAGACAGCGCAATCGAGGATAAACTCTGCGAGCGCTTCGACATGATGTGGTACCAGGCAAGTGTGTCGCGCCTGGCCGTCTCCCAGACGCTGTGCGCACACCCACAGAGCAACTTTGTTGAGCTCACTTTCGATGCGACCGACCCAGTAGTTCAACGCGTAACCTCGAAAGTGATTTGCCACGCGAGTTTGAATGAGCGTACACCCGCACCGATGTTGGCAATTGATATGGGCAATGTGCGGCGGTTCGCGGTGGAGCTGGTGGATGAACCGACCACGTCGCATGAAACCTCGCTGACCGTGCAATGCACATTTACACTGCGTAACACCGTGGAGAAGACCAACCAGTGTGAGACGCATTTCGTGTTGCTTGACTGCGATGGTCCCCAAGTCGCCAAGAACGTCGAACCTGTACGTGCGGGTGGATTCGTACCTGTGACATCGAATCGGCTAATCCCTGGAGGAAGCGAGTGTGTGATGGCCGAGTGCCTCACAGAGAATGCGAACGCGCCACGGCATTCTCGGCCAGCACCACCGTTCAAGGTGTGTGGAGGTCACGTGGTGTGGGCGAATGCTACTGCAACCAAAGTGGACGTAATGTCGACACTGGATGATGGCGGGTACGGCTGTTGCGATGCCTGTGGCGCCGTGGCGTGCGTGTCCCTGTTAGGTGTTGGTGGTTCGGACCAAGATGTGCATTGGTGCTCACCCCAAGTGCAATCCTACAGCCTCTTGATGCTGGGGGTGGATGGGTGGAATGTCGTGACCCATGGAAGTTGGGGGGGCACGCAGCTGGTCGGGTATGCCGCCGTGGTGATGCTTCTGATGGCTATAGCAGTCCGAAGCCTGCGAACGCGGCTACAGGAGAGGGGTTGGCGCGGAGAAACACCACATGAGCCACCACACGCGACCCGCCAAGAACGCGACACTGAAGCAGGATACTACGCACTTGTATTGGACCCAAATCTTGGCGCCCCTCATCGCCAGCGCTGGGAACAGATCCGATTGTGAGCAGCACGACGGTTGATCAGATGGCTACCTTTCCTTGGGAACAAACCTGGTTTCTGTATAACGTACAGTATATGTACCAAAACACACATAAAAAACAATCGACTCTGTTAGCAACACCATGAACAGCGGCCAATCAAAAAATACCATGAGCCAGGAAGAGACTTATGTGGTGGTGAGTGCCGATGTGGGTCATCCGCAGGAGCAGCAACGACAGCAGTCTGCACACTGGTGGGTGAGTGTTGCAGCACGTGTCTTTCCATCGCTAGCGACAACGTCCAAGGCCAAGCGGGAGCGTAAGCTGGGTCGGCTCTTCCTCAATGGTGATCGCCATACGCCGACCAATCGCTCCGTGGCGGTTGGGGACCGCATCACGCATATCCGTGAGCAGTTGCCGCTGCCTGTGCCAGGAAGGGGCCGCGCTGTTACGCAAGATGGAGGAGGACGCGAAGACGGCGCTGGTCAGGAGCTTTCGGTGCCGTGGGGTGTCATCTGCCAACGCCAGGGGCTACGCATTGTATACGAGTGTGATACGCTCGCAGTGATCTCCAAACCAGGTACACGATAGCCTCCACGCGCATGATACGCACCTTAACTCTTGTGGAGAGGCGTCCGTCTGGTAGCGGGAAGTCACGAAAGCTAACGCTTTTGGAATGACGAGTAGCGGGTGTGCATGTCAAAGGCCGCGGCGCACACACCATCGAAACAGCACTGCCTGTGCTGTTGATTCCTCCTTTCGTTGACGGATTGCTTCATGCAGGCGTAATTCAAGATGACCCACTGCCACACCCCCGCGCAGTGCACCGCCTTGACGCCCGTGTGGGCGGTCTCCTGCTCATCGCGAAGACGCGTCGTGCTGAAATCTCGTTGTCAGCACAATTTGAAAATCGGGAAATTGGCAAGCGATACCGGGCTATTGTCGTGGGGAAGGTCGATGCGGCCACCATGTGTGATCGTGAGGCACCCCTGGACCTTGTGACGAGACTCCCTTTCGAGCCAACCCAGGAAAGAGAAACTGAGGATGCTGCCTTCTCCTCTCCTTCTCCTGTTTCGATGGTGTTCGTGATTGACGATGCTATTGAAGGCCGGAACGCGTGTACAGCTGTGCGCGTGCGGAATTTTTCAAGAAGGTAAGAAGCATAGAACAAAGATCGGGTTTATCACACTCGGCATATCGCTCGATCGCTCACCTTACTGTCTGTTCTCGCGTATCTTGTGTGCTAG
The DNA here is from genome assembly GCA_023336285.1 of Pythium grandisporangium. Lineage (NCBI taxonomy): Eukaryota > Oomycota > Peronosporomycetes > Pythiales > Pythiaceae > Pythium > Pythium grandisporangium. The sequence continues at coordinate 12,540 of JAADWT010000681.1, forward strand.
TGCGCGCTACGGGTGGTTGAGCACCGTCGATTTGTGGCCGCTCACCGGGCGGCGGCACCAGTTGCGTGTGCATTTGGCATCTCGAGGGCATCCTATTGTAGGCGACGACCTGTATCACAATCTTCAGGCTGAGATGCACCATCAAGATATCCAACCATGTAATAGTGTGCGCATACCTCTCCCAGTTGTGCTACGCGGTCGAGGGCTCTTTCTTCATGCTATGGGCGTCTCGTTCCGCGACCTCCATGGCAACCGTCGGGCATTTTCGATCTCGGAGCCCGATAAATTTGAATCCTTCCGTCGATTTTGCGCGCTCAATTGGCGGAAACTGATTGAAAAGAAAATGAACACGCAGTAGCTGCGCGATAGAGACACTTGCGATCGTAGACACCAAAACCACGAGCCTACTTGTGTGCGCGCGAGATCAGAACAAGGTGTCAGCCACAATATCAAGCAATCCGTGACGCGTACCACTGAGTGAAAATAATTCCTATTCGTACGAAAGCTGATGGTGCTGTGCGGGATAATTGCCGCACGTCACCAACGCACCCTAAATTTCTACTCTACAGATTCCTACTTCTCCATTGTTAACGTTACTTAATCACCACTCGACCATGTCATTGCTTGGGACGATGGGGATGTACTGCGGAATGTCCACGTTTTTTACAGTAGTGCAGCAGGTAAGTGGCTGATGGACCGCCTCACTGCTGGGCTACATTCTTCAATGCTTGAAGGAGCTGGGACGCTGAGGGGCGGCATCGCGGATCAGGGTGCAAACAACCCTGGATCATCCATCGGGACATTTCTGAAATGGGCCGGACGAAGTTCAAGGTGCCATCGTACTGCGCAAGCATTGCGCGGGTGTCTTCCGGAGATGATTTCACGGGCAGGATCGGATGCTTCCCCCAGAGTGTCATGCAAAACACAACCCCAACCATCCAGATATCCGCCTTTTCGGCTGTGCCGTAGCAGTCACCAAAGTTGGGAAGAAAGCATTCCGGTGGCAGATAACGCAATGTGCCAACACTAGATGATACGATCGGATCGTGGACGTTCCTTGCCAAATCAAAGTCGGTCAACTTGACACATCCGTCACTACTAACAAGGATGTTAGTGGGCTTTAAATCGTAATGAGCAATCTTCATCTGTAAGACCACCACCAAGTACAAGTCATGAGTGAACACAGAAATCCAGAAGAAGTGCACACAAGATTGATAGGGAAAATAAATATAACATACCTCATCGTGGAGATATGTTAGAGCGTTGAGCAATTGAAATAACACTTTCAACGCTGCAGCTTCATCAAAGTGATCGGAAATCTACAGGTGCGCGCGGTAAGAATATTAGTCTTTGAACTGCAACTGGTTGTCCAAACTGAGCACTTCCATACCTCAATCAGTTGCTGGAGATCTGTCTCGACACACTCGACGGTGAACCCCGTGTAGAGTTGTTGACGGTGCTCCATCATGTAAACGGCATCTCCAACACCAACAATATGCTGGTGGCGCAGCCGCTAGAGAGACAAAGTTTCACGAACACAAAGATGTCAATTCATGCTAGCACCACGACAAACGGGTATCGAACTTACACTGTGAGTAAATTGTTCGCGCTGAGCATGCTTGTGTGACACAGATAGCTTCAATGCACATCGTTTCCTTTGGTTGGCATAATCGATGACTTCCCAAACTTCCCCGTTGCCACCCTTTCCAAGCAATTTCGTCATGATGAAGCGGTTCCCCAAGATCGGAAATTGGCAAAATGGCGAATCTGGTACAGCGTAACCAACGCCAAACAAATAAACACGGACAACACAGGTCAGCACAGCAGATTCCAGATTTACCAAGCAAGAGAATAACCGTCACTTACTTTTCTCCAGATGCGTGAGCATGAGTTCCTGCTTGTGCTTGGTTTCTTCGCGCTGAAAATTCATCCCGAAACATGAGTGTTAGTGTTGCCCAATATCACAATGCACATCTACCAATACATACCGTGAACTCTCGCATCTCTTCCGCGAATTGTGCTCGGCGATGGGCATACCAAGCCATATCACCCTATCAAAACAACCAACGTTTGCAAACACCAAAGGAGCCTCATTAGACTTCCACGGGAGCACTTCGTTTGAAAGTAAACTCACCTCTTTTCGAGATACGTCATCATGAAACTTTTTCTCGGTCATCACGGCAATTCGACGTTGACCGGGATGGAAAATCACACGGCTGCCACGCACCAATCGATAAGTTCAGTAACAGATAATCCAACACCCACCGCGGTTCACAAAGTCATCATATGCGTGTACCACGTACGAATCACGAATTTCTAGAGCCCCCCATTGCCGCTCTTTTTGGTTCAATGCAAAGTACCGCTCGAACACTTTCTTTTGAATATCCCACCTCCATTGCTGGAACAGAAACACACACACAAAAGTATAAGAACGAGCCAATTCACACATCGCATCACTGTCAGTTTGGTGGACGGATCTGCGCCACACCGAGCAAACCGTACGTACTCCCATTTCGTCGAGCTCCAATTTGGTGGCATTGTACATGTACGTTTGAGATTCTTGCGCTCGAACTGGGCCAAACGGGCTGACGCGATCATCGGCGTCCTGCTCCTTTTTCAGAGTCTGGGAACGATTCAAAATGGTCTGCTCATCCGTCTGCGAGACATCCATCTTGGCTGTAAGCGGTGGCGTGGCTCTCCCGGCAGTGCTTACCACGCGCCGTGGGTTCGCCCGTGAGTTAATGCACCGAAGCGGATTGCAGATCTCTGGATCCAGTATTGCCGACGACTCGGTCTTGGAGGAACGACGCTGCATAAGGTTGGAACTCTCAGGAGTGGACAGTGGAAACTTCTCCACGATCGGCAAAAAGTTGTATTTGCGCACCAACTGCGATGGAGAGGTGGTGTCCCGATCACTGAGCGAATACCCAGCAACAAACTCGATCGTCTCGGTCATGCTCTCAGACGATGACGTGAACTGCGCCACAGCAGTGGACCGTAGCACGACTCCATCGGCATCGTCAAGCATATCGTCATCGTAGCTCGCCCCACCAAAGGCATGCGCCACGAACTGGCATTCGGGCTGACCTCGGACGCGGTGCGAATGATCCATCACAGCGAGTGCACCTGCGCTACCACCGCCCTTGCCGCTCGATCTGCCTGCCGACACGAACTTTGTCATCGTCACGAATACTCCGCGCGCCCCTCTTCTCTCTTCTCTGTCTGTCCACAAACGCTTGATCACGCGGCTGCAACGTCCTTCACCTCGTGTGTGGCTTGCTTCCCAAGTTGCACACTGTGTCTCTGTATGTGGTGCCCCCCCCAGCTCACTGGCCTATGCGCCTGTGGATTTCCCGCGCGCTCTGCTCACCGCTCGCTCGCCGTGGTAGATCTCGCGCGCTTTCCTCCCCGCCGCGGCTGGCTCGTACTGTATCTGGAC
>JAADWT010000682.1:0-15893 GCA_023336285.1 Pythium grandisporangium
CCCCCCCCCCGATTCACCAGCAAAAGAACAAGCGAAGAGTGATCAGAGACACAGAGGCATGTACCTTGTATGTATGCTCTCTCTAACGTATGCTCCACTCAGGCTTTCTACTTCCTCTGGCTTCCTCTTCTCTACGCCTCACGATAGCTATGCCCGCTTGATCTAAATATTGATGGCTCTGGTTTCACCGCCTGCGGTATTTTCGGATGCATCGCACACTAGCACCCTCCACACGTTGCCTCATCCACTTGGATCATTTTGGTGCCAGCTCTGCGTCTCAAGCACAAATGGATTTATCACCCCTGAAAGGGCCATTTTGGCGATCCAGAAGGGAGGGGGCCAAGATTTCCATACCGAAAGCGCCATGCTTTGCGACTCCTTGTCGCGTCGAACGTTAAACTCCTAGCACCACGCCATTACGTCATGGAAATGCACCACTCAATAAATGAACTTCCCATATTGGTGTGGCGATGAAGTGATGCTCTGATTCAAAATGACGGTATGATATAGTAATTCCGCCTGTAGTGGTTGCAAACCGTTTCACCTGCGATCAATGGATCCACAACAGCAACCTCCACCTACGAAGTGCTAGTCTCACACCCACACGTGCTGGACCGATACAGAAGAGTAAAGCTGTCAAACATGAAGGTGCGCGGATTGCAGAGCCAGCGTCGCCGTCGGTGCTCAAATCTGCTTCGTCTCTCGTTGGAAGTGGTCACGGCAACACCAACTCAAGGACAATTTACAGGCGCGCCTGAAGCAAGAACGGAGATCAAAAGTCAGGAGGAGGATGGCGATGACAATAAAGATGACGATAACAGTGGTGATGGTGATGGTGATGGTGATATTGATGACCATGCGGATGGTGATGATGGTAATGGTGATGGTGATGATGATGATGATGATGACGACGATGATGATGAAGACGAGCGTGTCTACGAGGTGGGTACGGACGGTATGGATGGAGCCTACCCTCTTGAACTGGCGCTGACCGCGAGTCCTAATCTGACAGAAGGAAACGTTCGAGCGGCGAGAACTCGGCCACGCACGACAGCATCTCGAGAACGTGAATTTGCTTCCGCTCGCTGTGCCACACTGACGGGGCTCTTCATCCATGATGGGGAAGTGCCAATACCGTCGCTACGACGGTTGTCCACGCGATCACACTTCCACCGCCATTCAATCAATCTCCCAAATGAAGAGCCGTCGCCCACACGACCACAGACGTGGATTCGGACGCTCACGAGTCTCGCTCATCCACTCACACTTCCCATGACTGAGATACCTTCGGGTGCCAGTGGCACTGATACTTGCATGACGAAAGCAGAGATAATGAGCTCTCCGACACGATCGCAACGACACAAACGGGGTCAAGATGAGACAGCTCCGCCGACTGCTAGCAGCGGAGCTTCAACGACATCTGGATCTTCCGGGTCAACTGGATACTCCGACTCGAGAATATCAGTGGGGATAACCGTGGACGAACCAGAACATCCCAAGCACAACAGGGTTTCGTCGCGCCGATGGTGTAATTGTTCGAGATATACTTTCTCCAATGGTTCTTCGCAGCAGCGTGTGCATATCTACCTGAAGTTTCTTCGGTTATTGTACTATCTTTTCACCACGCCATTTCGTCTAGGACTGTTTTACGATCCCCACAACGTTGTAAACAACACGTGGACAGTTGAGCTCACTGTGTTTTCCGGTCTGGATGCGCTGGTGGACGGTTACGGAATCATGTGCTTCGTGGCTGACCGGTTCTCGGGTTCACGTGGACATTCGAAACGACAGCTACAGTCAAGTACCAATTGTGAAAGCTCCACAACAACGTCGTCATCAACAGGGCCTTCCACTGGTGTACTAACAGACATAGAGCAATGCTCCGCGCACTCTACTCCCCTTCAGTCAGAACATTGCGATAATGCTCACCAAATGCCACCACCCCTAAATATTACCATCATCCCAAGCTCCCCCGCCACGGCTACGACCTCCACTACAGCGGTAGGCTGGGATAACCAATGTTCCAGGCCACCAGACAAGTCGAAGGCCGCGGATTTGCCGAATCACCACCCCGTGAAGTCTTCGTGGTTGCGTCGCAAGATACAATGGCGCCGCTTGTGCGATCATGCTGTGGATGTCGCGATCTATACCCCATTCGAGGCTGTGCTGATGGTAATCAACTTGCTCGTCTGTCGTACCGGATGCACCATCAGCATTTATAATTTGCTTCCTATGGTACGACTCACAAAACTCCCCGCGCTGATTGCATTGCCACACCTCGTTCGTGAGCTACTTCACCGCTGGAGCGACTTGTATGCTGTACAGCTTATTCAACAAAACGTACTCACGCAGCTTTTGGTCGTGCTTGTACTCTCCGGTTTGGTGTGGGCACACTGGTCAGCATCGTTGTACTTGCTACTTGCTCGCCACATTTCCGGATTTTCTCTTGGTCGATGCGCAACCGAGCCGGCGGCCTCATGGGCGTGCGGCGATCAGTTGCAAAATTCGACAACATCTCGGCAATACGTGAGGGCCATCTACTGGGCTACTCGCACGATAGTTACTCTCGGATTCTCGGATACGCTCGGTTCCAGTGACGCAGAAACATCTTTCCTCATCGCGATGGAATTCGCTGGTGCGTTTTGGTGTGCCACAGTTGTGTCAGCTTGGGCTTATTGGTTCGCTGTCATGAAAAGCGCAAAGAGGGAGCATGAAGTGTTCATGCATCAGGTGCGCAAGCTGCTTCAAGTCCGTGAATCCGTGCAATCTCTACCAAACATGCGTGCCACATTGGGACTTTGTCCGATGGGTGGAACTTCCAGTGACGGTGACGACGCCGTTGCCATGTATAGTTGTGATGGAATGTCGCGCGGCGAAGATAATGGACGAGATATTCCACGATATCTACAGGAATTGATATTGACCTACTTGGATCACAAATGGGTCACGACTGGCGAATTTTCGGCCACACAGTTTCATGAATTATTGCAGCAAGAGCATTTGCAGCACCGACTGCAACGCGAGCTCAAGACCGCGCACGTATTGCAGCTACCGTGGTTGTGCAAGCAAAGTTTAGGCTTTGTTAATGCGCTGGCACAACAAATGCGCTTCGAGCTCGTGGCGTCACTGGACTGGATCATTGAACATCCGGCTACTCAGCACCGTTTTTTTGTTGTCGTCGCTGGAACTATTGCTATCGTAGCGCCCGATAAACACCATCAGCGCGTGTACACTTGCGTGGCTGGAGATGCGTTTGGCTCCATTGCCTTGTTCGAACCTGGCGTGCTCCGCGAGAAAGCGTTTGCTGAGACTATGAGTGAGTTGTTGCTGCTATCGGCAAGGAAGTTTGATTCTGTGTTAGCGCGATACTACCCAGATACAGTCATAGCCCAGCAACAGCGAGACGAGATGCATGCTATTTCCCGTGTCGATTATACGGATTTTGTGACGCGCCGCTGCCAGCGTGTGATAGTGGAACCCGCCAAGATGAGGGCTCATAAACCATATTCCGAGTACTCACTATCATACTGGGAGATCGTACGAGCCGGGTTGGCTGCGAAAAAGGCATGGCAACATCCCCAGTCGCAATTCCGTCGACGCTGGGAGACAGTTCGTTGCCTTGCGCTCATCTACCTGGCAGTGGAAGTGCCATTCATCGTGATTTTCCACTTTGGCGACAACGGTCTCTTTTCGGATCCCTCCCGCCGGTTTGCAATCACGTTTACCATCAGTGTATGTGTCGAGATATTTTTCACGGCCGATTTGATCTATCGCTGCCTTTTCTTCCGACCTTCAGCAACCGCGTCACCATCCGGTGCAACGTCAGAAACCATGCTACCGACTTCTCCACCTTCCTCACCGCATGCTACCTCCACCCGCACGTCACCGTCAACCACTTCTTCTTGGGTAACCCAGTTGGCTCACCTGAGCAAGACATACGCAGCGACGATAGGTGGATCAAAGCATGCCTTATGGGTGGATACGCTGGCGTTGCTGCCGCTGCCACTTCTAGTTGATATCTGGGATGGGGTTGCTGATCTCCCACGCGCATGGCTCGCCGTATCACTTCTACGGCTGCTGCGCTTTCTGCGTGTGCGGTGCCTTCATCAACAGGTGCGCGTTGTCCTGCATCGCTTTACGGGCGCTGAACAGTTTATCGTCTACTGCTCTCTTTCCATCCTGGTGTATTGCCATTTCGTTGGTTGTCTCTGGTTCCTCACGGGGCATTTCTCGTCACCCAGTGGGTACGAGCCCACCACTTCTACGACACCCAGTGCGGGGGGTCCCATTCGTACCACCAACACAAGCGACACCATATCCACGGCGCTAGTGACGGAGAGGGACCTAACACACGCCGATTGTCTTCATATGGCGCAGCAATGGGGCAACTGCTCGTGGACGGTCATGGACCAGCTGACGACGGGCGCGGATCCGCAGGACATGACGCGGGCATACGTGCGTTCACTCTACTTTTCCATCAGCACGTTCACGACTGTGGCATATGGAGACATCCTCCCGTATAGCACGACTGAAACATGGATGGCCACGTGGGCCACGTTTCTGGGGGCATTCCTGTGTTATGCCGTGGTGGGCGCCATGGGGGCCGCGATTGCACGCCTCGCAGCGCGTCGTCGACGCATGCTCTACGAGCAGCACATGCTGAACCGCTTTGTTTATAAGCATGCCGTCTCACCAGCGCTTCGCCACCAGCTGCGTCGTTTCCAGCGATTCCGCGAGCAAACGCTTTACCAGCACACAATTGAAACACAGCTCCTGGCAACGCTCTCACCTGGATTACGGGGCACTCTTTGTCGCTGCATCCACGGACGTTCCGTGCAGCAGCTCGCATTTGTGCAGACTCTGTTTGATGGAGAACACTATGCGAGTGACGGGGGTGGTATCGCCGACGACACCGCGGCCATATCCGCGCTAATGATCTCTCAATTTGCAGCGGCAGTGGCAGCCCGCATGACGCGTCGTTACTATTGCAATGGGGACCTTGTCCAATACGCTGGCGAATTAGCCACCGAGCTGCTCGTGATTCGAACCGGTCGCGTTCGGCTCGTGCACCCCGTGAGCAAGCACACGGAGGGCTCGTTAAAAGACGGCGCCACACTGGGCGAGGCCTCGTTCCTGTCGCAATTCATGACGCTTGCGCTTGATGTGGAGGCGCTAGTGATGACTGAGGTGTCTGTCTTGCCGCACACTGCGCTTATGGCGGTGGGCAAGCATTTCCCGTTGGTCATGCAGCAACTGACTGCGTATTTGCGAAGCGGAGCCGCCCAGGATGCGCGAGCGGCTGGCGCCACCGTGTTTCTGATTCAAGAAGGCCGTCGTGATGAGCCGCAGCACATGCTCACACATCGGCGGCGGCGACGCCAATGCGATCAACCGCGTGGGCAGCTAGTAGCCTTTGCTGGTGATGACGACGACGACACCAGTCGAGCGCCTGGTACCCGTCGTGATGGCAGTTTTTCGAGTGTGATTTTACATCGCGATTCACGTTCACTGTCCAGTTCCGGCGCACCGGCAAGCAAGTCGGCTGCTGTGTTATCCATAGGAACACCGTCATCAAGACGCGGCGCGCGAACTCGATCCGCGGTGGAACGCCGTCATTACTTGCGCCTGCAGCAACAATTGCTACTCAATGGTGGCTTCCGCGTAGCCTGGGAGCTTGCGATCGCGCAGATCGTGATCTACAACTGCTTTGTCATTGTCGCCCGCGTAGCATTCACTCCATCGCCCTCTGCAAGCCTAATGACTGCACTTACGCTGCTGGATTGGGTACTGGACGTTATCCTCCTGGTCGATATCTACCTCAAGTGCCGACACTTTCGCCCACGAAGTGAGCTCAGCACCGTCCGTCTCTACTCGCGTGCTCAGATATGGACACACTATCGACGACACGGCTGGTTCCTGGTGGATGTGCTGGCGTCCACCCCACTGTACTATGTCGGCCCAAATTTCCACCTGATGACACTCTGCCGACTGCCACGACTCATCCGCGCACTGCAGCTCCTTGAAATCTCCGAGCTCGTGCAAGCGCGTCTGGCTCGGTTCTTTGCATCTAGTGCGTCGTATTCGTTACTGGGGCTCGCAAAAGTTCTCGTGGTCTTGTTATTGTGCTGTCACGTTGGTGGAAGTGTCTTCTACGCGTTGGCGGCCTCCGCACGAGATCCGCGTGGGTGGTTGGCCAAGGACGTCGTGTTACTCAGTCAGACCCCGCTGATGGTCGACGCAGAAGACGTGGGCGATGCCCCGCACGCGCCTCTAGTCGTGGCCTACCTACGAGCCTTTAGCTGGGCCATGTCCTCGTTCACGGTTATCAACTACGGCGATGTGACGGCCACGACACTACCCGAGACCGTGTGGGCGTGCGTCATTTGCCTTTTCGGCACCTTCTACATGAGCAATGTGGGCGGAGAGATTGTCGACATACTCAACGCCTTTGACCGCACAGCCACCGAGCACCGGCAACACAGCGAGCGTTTCCGCCAGCTTGCCGAGCGCGCCACCACTCGCACGTCATCGTCCTCTTCTTTCTCCTCCTCTTCGGAGGGGGAGGTTCATCATTCGCCAGTGTCGCCCACACGGCCGCCCAGTTCGGCATTACCTGGTCGGCTTCGTGAAAAGGTGGCTCGGTACCTGCACTGGCATTATGAGGTGTTTGAAGGACTCGACCCACACTCGTTGTCAGCGTCACTGCCCACAGCGCTGCGGCATCGCCTTTTAGGCGAATTATTCGCACCCGCACTGCGTCGTGTGCCCCTACTGGCGCCGCTGACGCGTTCATATACTCAATTGGACTCGTTCGCGGCACTCTGGCACCTCGTACTCTTCCTTCCCGACGAAGTCATGCTCTACGAGGAACGTGCACCAGATGCCTTGTTCCTGTTACAGACCGGACGTGGAGAGGTGACACGCCAGCGAGGCTATGCAGCGCCACACGTGATCAATGGTGCCAGTGCGGGCATTGTGCTTGGTCACGTCTTCGCCGGCGATCTCTTTGGTGAGCTGGCATTCTTTGCGGAGAACGAACAAGAAGAAGAAGAACAAGGCCATGACCAGGCTGCTCCAGTGGCGCGTCTCGCATCGGTGCGTGCAGTGGCTTATTGCGAGGTACTGGTGCTTCGAAAGCCAGTGTGGCGTCGCTTTGCGGCCAAGCTGAGCAATCGTAGTGCCGCGGAGCGTATTCAACGCGCGGTGCGACGCGAGCGCGTAGCGATGGCACGACGCTGTGAGAACGTGTTGCGGAACCTGGCCGTCGATTTGAATAGAAGCCATCCACGTTCAAAGCTTGAGCGCATGTTGACGTCCCAGAGTCAAGCTCATCGTGAGGATTACAGCAGATCAGAGCTGGTGCCTTCTCCAGCGACGGTCGCGTCACCCATCACCGAACACTCTACTCCAGCCGATGGAGCATTGGTAGTACCAAACTCCTCGCTACCTCGACGTCAAAGTGCAGGCTTTAGTCCATCGCAGGACACTTCATCAAGTCCATTGGGCCGAGGAAGACAGTGGGGCTCCGCACCGGCGGTATTGTCCATATCAATCCTCCCTACACCAAACGCACCTGGGCTTATAAGAAACCACGAGGCACCACCTAGACATGCGCATACCAGCGTCCAAGCCACGGCCACGGGAACGGCGACCATGCCCACAGTCACAGTCAGCCGAAATCAGACGGTCGCATTGACGACCCCAGTGCCTTTAGTGTCATTCTCGTCATGTTCGTCATCCTCGTCCCGCTTTGTCGAGACGTCAGCCTTTCGCTATCGCTGGGATGGTGTCAAGCTGGCGGCCATCCTCTACTATGTCGTGGCGATCCCGCTCCGGGTCGCGTTTTACAACGACCCGATGACTACGGTCAACGCTACTCGCTTGTCGCCGCCCTGGATCACACTCGAGTCGGCCGTGGATGCCTTCTTCGTCATGGATATCTACCTGCGGCTCTTCCATTTCCATCCCGTGGTGCGCGGCGTCCCGCTTCTGGACCGTTCACGCGCGCGAAGGCGCTACATCCTTCAGGGAGACTTTTACCTGGACGTGCTTGGCTCGTTTCCGTTTGAATGGCTCCCGTTGCTGCTGTTCCCATCGACATCGACATCGACATCGACATCAGCATCGGCTTCCAATGCTCTGCTGGAGCAATCCCTGAGTTGGCGTGCGCTGTTGCCGTCGCTGCTTCGTCTTGAGAAGCTCATCCGCTGCTTCCAGATCGAGTCATTGTGGTTGCGATTGGAGCGCTACCTCTTCCACGAGCGCGACCATGTGGCCGATGCCCTCGCGCTTGGGCAGGACACGCTGGTATGGCTCAAGATGGGGTTCATCAGCGTCATCTCGTCGCACTGGATCGCGTGCATCTGGTTCTACGTTGGCCGAGCGTCGCTGCGCATCTACGGCGTGTCATGGCTGAGCACACCGCACATGCTGTTGGCCGCCGGCTTGGCCACCGCACCGCGAGGTGACCAAGAAAATGAATCATCGCCCCACCGCGTGAATCACACGGCCGTCGAGGACACGGCCGCGCTTCTGGCCGCGCTGGAGGCCGTGCCCGTGCGCACCACCTACCTGCGCGCCTACCACTACGCCATCGGCTCCATCTCCACGGTCACGTATGGTGACATTTGCTCACGCAACCTCGCCGAAACCGTGGTCCAGCTCTGGCTCATCTTCCTCTGCATCATTTTCTACGGGTACCTCACGGGGGGCATGCGGAAGCTGCTGGCGCGCAACCTTGGACGCACCATCGCGTTCGAGCAGCAGCTGGCCCAGATCCGCCAGTTCGGTATCCACCACCACCTTTCCTCGGCCTTTGCCGTCTCCATCTGCGCACAGCTGCGGGAACGCTGGTGCCATGAGCGCGGTGTGGACCAGCGTGTAGCGCTAGCCCCGCTCAGCTCGCACCTGCGACGAGAGGTGCTCATCTTCTTACGGCGCCAACTCCTGGACGGCGCGGACGGTAGTGATCGAGGCACTGCCATCGAGGAGAAGACCGATCACCACACACGCAAGCTGACATCGGAGGCAATGCGTACGCCTACTTGCCACCCGTTCATTGGGTTTGCACCGTTCCTGGTGCATGCCATCCTGGCCAAGCTGCGTGAAGAGATCTACTCACGTGGAGACCTCATCTACGAGCAGGCATCCAGCGGCGAGCGTATGTACTTTGTGGAGTGTGGCATCGTGACGCTGTCACACGTGCCCCTGCAGAGCATGGGCCTCGCGACCGAGGCGCAGCCAGCAGTGGTCATCCGCGAGAAACATCCGGTCGAGTTCTTTGGCGAGCAGAGTTTGCTGGCATGCCGTCGGTCCGTGGCGCGCAACGATGATGAGAGACCTGGTGGTGGAGACAGCACCACGGGCGATCGAGTGCCACTCACGCTTCGGCGCGGATGCATGCGGGGCGAGACAGCCAGTGCTGCGACGAAATGCCACTTGGCCGTGCTGGACGCCGACGCATTCGATCACATCTTGACCGCATTTCCCGAGCACACGGCCGTGATTCGTCGCGCGTGGAGCCGCCCCAGCTACTACTAGCACGTGTTTGCGATGCACTCCCTGGCCACCGCTCTTTGTCATCGGTGTGGGTGGCAGCACAGGGGGCAGCGGGGGGAGATAGAGAGAGCGAGGATAGAGCGCGCCATCATGTTTTACTGTCATCGGCCGCGCGCATTTTCAATGGCTTGGGCAATGGCGAGGTGTAGCCATCTTGCGAGGGTGCTCAAAACGAAAGGATACAGTACTGCGTGTTGTTGACGCCGTCACACTCGCCCTTGGGCTTGTCTCGTGGCTCGAATATCTGCGCGCATGGACCTTTGTTGGCGCGAGTATTAACTCAAGATAGAAATGGACCAATCAGCGGGACGGATTTCGGTTGGCGCCCCAGTTGCAGCCATAAGATCGTGCGTTGGTAGAATGCAGCACGTTGATTGGCTTCTTGAGAACCAGTGAGCCGATGGCTTCGCCCCACGTCCCTGCCGCTTCAGGATATGCTGGTCCGTCGGTTCGTAACACAGGCCGGCCACCCGATTACGCAAAATGCACGTCCAAATCCTTTTCTCGCTGGCGGCATTCCGGCGCTCCATTGGCATATGAAGGACATACTGGCGCTCACCTCCTCGCTTCCTCGCCTCTTTGCCTCCTCGCCTCGTCGAATGTTCTATTCCCTTCATGTTTTGTTTCCTCCTCCACAAACGTTATCTCGATGCAATTCTCCCCCTCTCCCTCCGTCTCCTCATTTATGTCAATTCCGTCCGTTAAGAACGACTCAGTGTCTGTTGGGGCTTCCACCTCGACCATCATTCTGCGCTTACGTATAAATCGCAAGATAAACACACATAAAAAGGGGAGGCGCGAAAGAGGGAATGGCGTGGAAGAGGAAGCCCACGTCCAGGAGGAGGGAAACAACCAACCCAAGCTCCGCTCCCTCCGCTCCCTCCACTCCTCCGCTCCTCCGCTCCTCCGTTCCAGAACCCATTTACTCGGATCACTGGCAGAGCGCACCAAGAGATCCGCGCCGCCCTCCGCTCCTCCCAAACACACAGAGAGACACACACACAGACAGAGTCGCGGCCACTCGTCTCAAGCCAATTCAGCTCGCTCCACTCACCATGTACGCGTCCTTGAAGCAGGACGAGCTGGAGGAAGGCAGCGGCATCGCCGCCAACATGCCCACGTCTCCACGCATGTACTCGAATGGACCCGACGATGAGCGGCACGGCAACGTGCGCGTCATCCTCAAGAAGATGGCCATCGGCGCCTTTGTGCTTGTGCCCTACATCCTCCTCCTCGCGCTCTGGTCGGGCGGTGGTCGCAGCGCCGTGCTGGGCCCCCAGACACCCGTGATCCTCACCATGGGCAACGACCAGCTCGCGACCATGGGCCCCGCCAACACCACCGCCACCGCCAGCACCAACAACCTGCTGCCCGGCTTGGACGCCAACGACGCCAACGCCAACAACGCCAACAACGCCCTCTCGGAACCCGTCACGCAGACGGTGGAAGAGGTTTGCGCGGCGCAGCGCCTAGCCAAGCTGGACATGTCCCGCAACGTCTACTACGATTCGTCGCTCATGACGCGTGCGCAGCGGTACGCCGCGCTGCAGCAAAAGGGCGCCACGCTCTGGTTCACGGGGCTCTCGGGCAGTGGCAAGAGCACCGTGGGGCGTGCCCTGGAGCAGGCCCTGCTGCGTCGTCGTGTCCATGTCTACCGTCTGGATGGCGACAACGTCCGCATTGGATTGAACCGGGACTTGGGCTTTTCCGAGACGGATCGCGCGGAAAGTGTGCGGCGCGTGGGGGAAATGAGCGCCCTGTTTGCGGAATCCGGCGTGATCACGCTCGTCGCGCTCGTGTCCCCATTCCGTGCGCGTCGTGATGAAGTGCGTGCTCTGCATGAGAAGATGAACCTGCCCTTCTATGAGGTCTTCGTGGATGTCCCCGTGTCCGTGGCCGCGGATCGGGATGTCAAGGGCCTCTACAAGCGGGCCATTGCAGGGGAGATTAAGGATTTCACGGGGATTTCCTCTCCATACGAGCAACCGTTGGCGCCCGAGGTGCATCTAACCACCGCCAACATGACGCTCTCGGATGAAGTGGACGCATTGGTGGCGTTTTTGGAAAAGGAAGGGTTACTCTCGGGGGTACAGTCTCCACCGAAGGGGTACCCGGGCGTAGCCATCGCGGATGGTGGCAATGGGGTGGCCGCGTTCCAGCAAATGTACCCGGAGGATCCGGCAGCGACCAAGACCATCACGGCCATTGATCGCAATAGCATGGATGCGCATACAGTCAAGACCGTGGCCATGCCCACGAGGGCGGAACTGGCGGCCATGCCCCGCGTATTGCTTCGGGACGAGGATGTGCATTGGCTGCAGGTGCTGGGCGAAGGCTGGGCTGCGCCCTTGCGTGGCTTTATGCGGGAGGGTGTGTACCTGCAGTCCCTTCATTTCAGTAGTGTGCTCTTTGACGCCGACAACCTCACGGAGAGTCATTTGCATTTGCATGCGCGGACCAACTTTTCCGAGTATATGGGTGACGGTATTGCCAGCGGCAAGCGCGTGAACATGCCCGTGCCCATTGTCTTGCCCATCAATGACGCCACCAAGAAGCTCGTGGGCGATGCCGCTCGGGTCGTCTTGGTGAGTCCGTCGGGTCAGGAACTGGCCGTGTTGAGTGATCCAGAGATTTACGCGCACCGCAAGGAAGAGCGCATTACGCGTACGTTTGGCGCCATGGACAAGGGGCATCCGTATATCGCGGAGATTTTGAAATCCGGAAACTGGCTCATGGGGGGCGAGATTGCGCTGCTCAAGCGGGTCACGTATGGCGATGACCTGGACCAGTACCGACTGACTCCATCGGAACTACGCGCCAAGTTTGACGCAATGGGGGCCGATGTCGTGTTGGCGTTCCAGACGCGGAACCCGACCCACGCGGGTCACGCGTACCTGATGAACTCGGCCCGTGAGCAATTGTTGGCGCGTGGGTTTAAGAACCCCGTGCTGTGGTTGTCTCCACTTGGTGGCTGGACCAAGGAAGATGATGTGCCACTGGATGTTCGTGTGCGCCAGCATGAAGCCATCTTGCGCGACGGCATGCTGGACAAGGCCAGCACGGTGATGGCGATCTGGCCGTCGCCCATGATCTACGCTGGTCCACGCGAGGTGGAATGGCACGCCAAGTCACGGCGTAATGCTGGCGCCTCGTTCTTTGTTGTGGGGCGAGACCCGGCCGGGATCAAGCGCTCGGATGGCGACCAGGATGACATGTACCATGGCGACCATGGACGCTACGTGCTGCACATGGCCCCCGGGATGGAAGATTTCAACATTTTGTCGTTTTCCAAGGTGTTTTACGATGTCACGGACCACAAAATGAAGCCGATGGATCCGAGTCGCAAGCAGGATTTCCTATCGATCTCGGGCTCACGGATGCGGAAGATGGCTCGTGAAGGCTTACAGAAATGCGACGGCGACGCGATCCCCGCTGGTTGGGAGGAGGCCCCGACCTGTGTGCCGCAGGGCTTTATGGTCAAGTCGGGCTGGGACATTATGATTGATTACTACCAGAACTTGGACAGCCCACGCTGGATCCCGTTTGCGACCCAGTTTACGTCCGCACTCGTGGACCCAACGCGTCACGCGGAGCAAGTGGGTACATTTGGTCGTACGGACTACCAGTACGTGTTCAAGAACGAGCAGGGGGTACCCATTTCGCCCTGGCATGACCTGCCCCTGCAGGCCTCGAACACGTCCCCCGAGGTGGTCAACTTTGTGGTGGAGATTCCCAGCGGCATCGCGCACAAGATGGAAGTGAACAAGGAGATGCCGCATAACCCGATCATGCAGGACACGACCCATCATGGCACGCGTGGACGCAACTACCTGTACGCCGTGCCGTTTTTCAATTACGGGATGTTGCCACAGACGTGGGAGGACCCGAGTGTGAAGGACGAGCACGGCCACGGTGGGGACAATGATCCACTGGACGTGATTGAGATCAGTGGCACCCAATTGCCCATGGGCTCGGTCACGCCCGTCAAGGTGCTGGGCAGCCTTGAGATGGTGGACCAGGGTGAGGTGGACCACAAGATTCTAGCCATCGCGCTGAGTGATCCGGATGCGGACCGCATCCACAACACGGACGACCTCGTGCGTGTTAAGCCCGGGGTGCTGGAGGCCGTGGTGGATTGGCTGCGTAACTACAAGATCCCGGAGGGCAAGGCCGAGAACGAGTTTTCACGTGACACGCCCACGTCCCCGCAGGAGGCGCTGGCCATCGTGCAGGCCACGCACGAGCGGTGGCAGCAGCTGCAGGCCGGCGCCATCGTGCCCAAGGACGACCAATTTTGGCTCGGCACGCGTCGGTAAGGGTGGCGCCCAAGGTCGAACTAAGGAAGGGGGAGGAGGAGGGGGCGTCGTCAGGAGAGTAACAGTAATAGTAGGTACACGAAAATGGGAAGCAGTCATGACGGGAGATGAAGACTCGGCCCTCCAGACCTGGGGAAGCAGAAGAAGAAGGAGGAGACTAAGAACGTAGTAGAGCGTAGAGCGTAGAGCGTAGAGCGTAGAGGCGTCGAGAGAAAGCGAGGACATGAGTGAGCAAGAGGGAGAGAACGAAATACAAAACCATCCATATGCGTATACAATCAAAAGATGTGGTGATGCAGAAGGTGGAGACGATCGATCGACCGTGAAACGCGGCAGTGACGCGACTTACCTCCAGTCGCGCGTTGCTCTGTGCCGTCGACTGATTGGTGGGGCGACGGCAGTCGAGTTGTAAATGAACCCATCAGTCTTTTAATAGCAGCATGGTGGTCACTGGGATTAATCAGCTGGGTGTGAACGAATCGCGCCACGGCACTGGCGACGACGCATGACCCATGACGCATGATGCATGAGGGCGACGCGCCGGATGAAGAGCGTGTGCCTGCCTCCGCCCTCCTGTTTGCTGCAGGCACACGCAGAGCACGTGGGCGCGACCGGCCACTTGCAAAGATTCGTGTGCAAGCGCTGGGCATTCCCTCTCAATACAGTATGCAACCCAGTCTCGCCTGCCCCCCAAGCACCAGCTGCGGGGCCACGCACTTGGGCCTCGAGAAAGTACGTCAGCGTGTCCCAAGCACCAGTGCGATGTAACTGGATATCCTATACCATTGAATGGGCATTCATTTCCACAGGTTGAATCAAACTGGTCCTGGTTGGACGCTGTCAAGGTCATGCGCACGTTTAAAACTACCTCTGGGCCTGTCGCATTCGGATTAGGTGACGTCGACGCGTCATGCACCACCCGTTGCATCCCTCCAGCACAAACTACTTGTGATACGGCTGCGATGGTCTTCTCAACTCCCTTCCTCCTCCCTCCCTCCGCCCCGACCCAACTGCAGACAATAGCGTCACTGGGGTTCTTGGTTCATTTCCATTTGCTTCGTGTCAGCATCAAGCGAACTCCTTCAGACCAAAGGCTACTGGGTCTTGACTGTCTGTGATCCTCGTCACCACCCGAGCAGATCATTGTAATCCCCCCACCCCCACAGCATGTGGCGTCTACCACGCTCCTTGCATCGCGTGGCACCGTCACCGCCATTGCGTGTATCAGCCGGCGGTCTGTTGTCTCGCCGCTCCATCTCGGGTGGCAGCGCACGGCGTCGTATCCGCGGTCGCTCGCTGGCCACCACTGCCCACTCGGCGGACGATGATGGCACACTCGCCAGCGTGGACAGCCTCTACGTGACCTCGACGGATGCCATCCGCAAGACCTCACCCGTGCTCATCGGGTTGTCTCACATCTTGGAGCAAAAGTACGCCTCCGTGGGGTATTTCCGCCCCATCGCACCGGCGTCGACCATCGCCACGGGGAACCAAAGTCAAAGCCAAAGCGACCACCACCTAGAGCTCATGCAGAGCGAGCTGGAGCTTCCACAGGAGATTGACCAGCTGTATGGTGTGACCAGTGAGCGCGCAATGGAGAGCTGGTTGGCGGGCACCGAGGACGACCTCGTGGAGGAGATCCTGACCAAGTACGAGCAGTGCAAGCAAAGCCACGACTTTATGCTAATCGAGGGCGCGCGCGTGGCCGAGCACGAGTCCTCCATGAGCTGGAAGATCAATGTCGACATGGCAAGGGCCCTCGGTGCGCCCATGCTGTTGATGACCGATATGGGTCGTTCCGCTATTTCCGACGACGAGGGCGTAGCCCGTGAGATTGTGTCTCGTACCGCACTAGGTCGAGAGCAGGTGGAGGATGCCGGTCTGCACTACTTTGGGACCATCGCGAATCGAGTCCGGGTGGCGGATGCCACCGCCCTGCGGTCTGCTTTACGGTCGCAACTGGCTGAGCGTCAGCTGCCGTTCCTCGGGTTTCTGCCTCAAGATGAGCTCATTGCGTCC
>JAADWT010000683.1:0-15889 GCA_023336285.1 Pythium grandisporangium
GATTTGATAGGTCGTTGGCAACACTGGTTACGATCGATCGCGTACCCTACCTGGGTTACTCGGTTAATCAGTGTTCCCTCTCGTATTTATTTAGTAAATCTGGGCTATATCTGTTTGGAATGCCCTTAATCTGCCAGATTAGCAATTCAAATGGACAAAAAAGTCAAATTCCACAATACCACACAAATTTGAAATCCGGTTTCTAGAGAGAGAAAGGGATCTATTTAACTCAAATCTGGTTTCTATACCACTTGGGTAAAAATGAAAAAGCGAAAGTTGAAATCCGTATTGTAAACCACAGAAAAACCGAAAATACAGAATATATACCACGCTGCGAACAAACTTTCATACACATTGGTTCAGTAGAACACCACCTCAGTTGCCCACGCCATAGCACAAACATTCAGCTGGCTGGAGGTCTCGCCACCCGCGCGGCACTCGGACCACCAAGCGGTTCTTTTGCGGCTGACACCGCAGGCCGCACGGCGCCCGAAGAAGTCGAGCACCGGGCAGCAGTGCGTCTACCCGCTTCTGTCCCACTGGCCGGATTTCCTTTTGGAAAAAGTCAAACGCGTGTTGGCCGAGGCCGCAGCAGGCGTGGAAACAGTGGCCGACACGGTTTCGAATCCCGTGATGGTACGTGAAGGCTCCTTCTGCGTTTTGAAGCTCATAAGCCACCTCCGGTTCCAAAGAAGCGCGGTCGGCCGAAGAAGAACTCCCAGTCAGCGTCTCTCGCCTTGAACAAGAGTGGGCCGTATAGATGCGGTCGGTGCAAGGAAGAGGGCCACAACAAGCGTTCATGCACCCGTGAATAGAGATGCCATGCGTTCTTGACCGAACGACACAATGGATGGTATAAACGCGGAATTTCCATTTTTGAAGTGGTATATTTTAGGGGTTTTCCTAACATTTTGCTCGTAATTTACGGAGTAGTATAATTTCCGTGTTTAAGATGGCAGTTTTGACCCAAATGGTATACAAATTTGAATGGTATAAAATCCGGATATATTTTAGGAAGTGGTAGAAAATCCGGCGGTTCCCTTTTTTTAATAGAAATGGTCTGCACCACGTTAGAAACACCATCAATTCAACTATTTAGAGTGGCCCACCTCATGTGAGGCCGGTTGGCACGAGGGATTCCTTCCCCCACGGGGTCACCACTCAATCCCGAACACGATCCGAAAGACAAGGGAAGGTCACTCACTCGCAACGCAAGGCAGTCAAATCGAGCCAACGGCTTGGGCTGAGGATCGCAGCTGCGACCATGGAGTCATCCGTCAAGGAGCGCAAGAAGCTCCACCGATGGGAGCAGAAGAACCGATGGATGCCGCACTATGAGCTCAAGTATGGCGTGCAGCCCATCGAGTTTGGGCCGCCGCCCCCGCTGTCCGCCTCTGCACTGGCCGCGGCCGGACGAGCAATCGCCAACGGCGCGGCCCATGCCGCGGCGGCGGCACAAGAAGCGGAACCCACGGTGATCAAGGCAAAATGCCGATTCTGTGAGTGCTTTGGGCGCGAGCCGGCGGTCTCTCGTGCGGTCGTGGCTGTGGATACGCCCTCGACGCTGTCGTCGGGTGAGGAATCGGGCGTCCATGCGGCCATGAAGAGCGGTGAGTTGGCATTTCCGACGTCACCACGCATCGCGGATGCACTCAGTGGCGGTGGTGGTGCCTTGTCCTTGGAACCCGGTAGCGGGAGTGGCAGTGGGGGCTGCTCCTCGGTGGTGCAGCCACCACACAAGAAGCGCAAGAAAAGGCAAACGCTCAAGGTCTTTGGGCCCAACTTTCGCACGGATAACCTGGAATCGCATCTTTCGCGGGAGCATCCAGCGAGATGGAAAGAGTACGATCGCCTGCGGGACAATGCCAAGAAGGCGTTTTTCCCAGACGTCGCTGAAGCCAAGGAGGCCATGCTGGCGCAGCACGCCGCGGCCGAGGAGGCGGTAGCGGCGACGACTGCGGCCATGTCGACAGGAGTGCTTGCTGGGCAGCGCTTTGGCCCCAGTGGCGGCGGGCTTGCGAATGGAGCCATGCCCTCTTCGTTTGGTGGAGTGGCGGTGGGGCCCAGCTCGTTCATGGCGTCTATGATGGATAAGATTGGCTCTGCATCGATGCGATTTCTCGTGAGCACTGAAGTGATGGAAATGGTGGAGCAGTTGCTCGCGAGTCGCTACCTCAAGCTTACCCATGCACCGGTTTCGTCACCCAATGGGACGACTCCTACCAATACTGTGACGACTGGGAATACGTGCGGGAATGGTGGCGTGTCTGCCAGCTCCAGCAATACATCTGCATTGCTAAATGCGTGGCAGCAATTTGTTCGGGACGATGAACGCTCTGCATCCGAAGACGCAACAACACCAAGCTTGCCGCTTGAGACGGCAACGACAACCTCGTTCATGACTGGCGAATGCCGTGCCGTTGGAAATGATTTCTGCACCATTTCCGTCAAGAAGGAGGCACTCTTCTACTACATCGTGGATGCGTTGAATGCCAACCTATCACTCGACAGTGTGTTGGCCATGGTGCATGCCTTGCAACGAGTGGTCCCAGACGCAGACGCGGTATTGACAAGTACATCACGAGAAGATATTGCGCATGCGGTCCACCAAATGGTTGCGCTTAATCTGTCATGCATCTCACAGCTGATGGCATTCTCGTGGGGGTATTCGCTGTTTTTGCGTTTTGTGACGGAGCACTCAACTGGATTCGTGGACATTCGCTTGCAAGTCGCAGTTGACGACCAGATTCAGGATCTCCATGTTATTTCGATTCCGTTGGAGGCACAAAAGCACTCGACTGAAACTCTTGGTTCGATTATTGTCAAAGTGTTGACTACACTTGAGGGCCGCGCCATGACGAAAGTCATTGGTGTCACAGTGGATGGTGACCCCCACCATATGACGCAGTATCAAGGCATTGGCCGATGGCTAAAAAGATATATTGAGGACGCCACTGAAGTCGACACGGCGTGTTACGTGCTCCACAGTGGGGCCTATCACCTCAGCTACATTGTAGATGAACTCTTAGAGCACTGCCAAGCTGATTTTCGATTCCTTACGACATTGGCCGATCTGCAAACTCTTTGCCTCGGAAACGAACAACTTCTATCGGCGATGGGTCCAAAACCGCAACGTTTTCCAAGCGCACACTGGATAAGTACCTTCAACGCTTGCGAATGGTTAGCTATTGATCGTGAAACGATTCAAAAGTGGTGCTCCGAGAATAACAGTGTGGACCGGTTGCCTAGCTCGCAATGGTGGGTAGTCCTCTTTGTGCTGCGAGATGTGCTCAAGGATGTGCTTGTTGCCTACCATCGATGCCGCGACAGCTGCCAATCGTTTGCCGATGTGCAGAAGCATTTGCGTGATCTCATCTTCCAAGTGCGACTCAAATTCAACATCAAACCCGCGATGCCACCAACAGAAACATTACCTACGTCAATGGCTGCTGGTGGAAATACTGTTAGTAGTGGCGAGCCAGGTAGCCACGTTGGAGGAGGACCGACTTCGGGATCTATTTCTGCTGCTGCTGCATTTGCCCATGGCTCCTCATCAATGAACGTCGTTGGATCAACTCATTCGCATCCGTTGGATCCTTGTGAATTTGAATATCACGATTTTGTGAATGCAGTGATTCCACTTGATCTGTTCATGTACAAGGCCTTCCAGTTGAAATCCATTGACGGTATTGGTGACGAAGAACGCTTGGAGCTATACCGGCGTTTTAATTTGCTGTGGATGCTATTGATTAACAAGATTCTTGTCGTGGTCAACGTATCTCCCGACGCAGCATCAAGAACGATGACTCAACCGACTGATCCGAATACAGCAGTAGCCTCGAGCACTCGTTCGACGAGCGACACATTATCGAATGGTGATTCATCTGATCATACCACTGTTGAGTCCTCAACTGATACCACCGTTGACGCAACCACGGCAGTGAGTACATATAGAAACTCCACCATCAGGCAAAGCAACAGCCTTGCGGAGTTACATCAATATGCGATGGATATACCGCCATCCACTCCGTTTGAATTTATCACCATGAATAATCTTGCGTTCATGGAGCTCCTCAACCAGCAACGTTCGCGGATTCGCTCAAAATGGACGGGGAAAGTATTATCTATGATCACCGACGATCGCAATCGCATGGTATCCGAGTTTGCACAACGTGGAGTATTATACGACGCTGTTACACTCGCAGTGAAGCAACAAGAGTCAGGCAATTCCCAGTTTCGAGATGCCTGGAAACCCTTTATCGTTGAATTTCCATCCCTCGCGAGTTTCGCCGTCGTGTTTGGCGGATTACTATCCGTCACCCGAACCTCTGAGGAAGAGCTACACCGATACCATACCATGAACATTTCCCGTGTGCCAAACGTCGTGATGGAGGCACAGTTTCATGCTAACCAGTTTTTCAAGGTGAGCGCTTTACGGAGGCATACTGATAGTACTGTTGTCTAGGGGTGAGTCACCCATAATATTGAAATCAATGCAAGTGGAGGTGTTCTTAGACGTTTTCTATTGTAGTGACTGGGTAATTCTTCACCGACTATCTGCAGCTCCTATATTATTTGTTTTGTGAGAGTTTCTTTTGGGTCTCGTTCTGCATACTCATTTTGAAAAAGCGTCGACAACGTCTCCAGAATGACTGGGTCTTCGTCAGACCCTGGAGAAGTACTGCTTGACGACGGGTTGCTGTTGTTGTTACGGGTGAATGGAGGATTCTCAATGTTGTGCGTAATCATTCGCTGCACAACGGTTCGCAACTCGTGCAGCAAGACGGCGCTTCGAAGAGAACAATGCAACATGATCCACTCATTCAAACGGACGCCGATGAGGCCACGATCGGTATTACGATGAGGGAAGACAATATCCATCGAAAAGCTGAAGATGCAAAGAGCCGCGGGCATAACCACAGTCGACGACGGAAGGTAGATTTGTGATGTGTGCAACTTTACCGAATAGGTCAGAAACGGACTCGGAAACACCGCCATCTTGGTATTGATGGATCCTGGATGCACATAAGCTGTAGTTTTATCCTCATCGCGCAAAGCAGCACGATGCTTACTGGATTGTCCTGGATCGACGTACATGACGTTTGGCTCCATACCAGCGTACAGCAATGCGGCAACGAACGAGCAAGATTGCTTCGTTAATGGCTTTACCCAGGAAGGTTCCGAAGAGCTCCCACCATGATTTGCCGTCGGAAGGAAACCTATTTGTGCAATGATACCATGGAACTGCTGTTTAAGCTTGACAATTTCCATTAGTGATCGCCGACTGAGAAAATATTGGCGGCAAAATGCTTTCTCCGATTGATGTCCATGCGGAATGCTGGTGTTCTTCCCCTTGGGCAAAAAGAACTGACGCCTCCAGGAATTGAACACATTCACATCTGTTAACCAGTCACTGTGTGCGACGGCGAAGTGTTGACGAGCAGTCTGCATCTCCTTCTGAAAACCGTAAGGAGCAACAAATGGCGACTTCGTTTCCATGATAGCCGCAGTCGTCGAGACTGCATCAAATTCACCACAGATGGCTCCAATCAATAGCAGCTTGCCGACTTTGACATCCACTGGAAGCTTTGCGAGATGTCCGCCCAGCGTGGTAAGTTGTTCCGCACCATCAGTCGTGACTTCAATCGCACCAATTTCAAAGAGTTCACGAAGAGCATCATTCACACTACTTTGCTCGGGTGGGTCCAAACATCCATCGAGGAACTCAGCACATGAAGCTTCTACCCCGAAAGTTTTGATCTGAAGACAAAGAGAGGTCAACGGTGCTCGTTTAATCTCAGGAAGCGGTTGGGCTACCATTTTGTGATGGTACACAGATCGAGAGAACATGCGATAGCACAGCCCCCCACTCGTACGGCCCGCACGACCAAGGCGCTGTTTTGCATTAGCACGGGAAATCCAAATTTCTTCCAGTAAATTCGTCTTTGTGGTTGAGTTGTGACGCATCTCCTTGGCTCTACCACTATCAATCACAACCTTGACGTCTTCGATCGTTAGCGAAGTCTCAGCGATGTTGGTGGCAGCAATAATTCGGATTACACCACGCGGCATGTCAAAAATTCGTCGTTGGTCATCAGGCGACAAGGAAGAGTGCAGCGGTAACAACTCAAACTTATTGTGATCCCGTAGGACACGATTGGCAGAGAGAACGTCGAGCATATTCGAGATTTCTTGAAGACCAGGCAGGAAAATCAGCACGGATGCACTTGGCGTTCCTGAATCATCTAACTGCAATGCGGCGCACTCTGTCACCAAGTGTTCGAGAAGTTGTTCAATCAGTTCATAATTGATCACTGACTCTTCCAAGCGGTCCAGTGTTTTCCACGTTCGATCGCTGTATTCGCGACCACCATCTTCTCTTTCTAAAGCGTGCTGGCGACCCGAACCAGATAAGGTGCTCCCGCCAGAAGACCACGAAACGCTCTGCGTGTATGACGTGCCTCCTCGACCGGATACCGTGATCTTTGTTGACTGGCCGGAGCTTGACGACGTATCCATCCTGCGGTAGCATGGTGAATCCTCTTCAACCACAAAGTTTGTGACCTCGAGCGCGTCTTCAAGGTAGCACTCTTCGACAGGGAACGTTCGACCAGGCACTTCAAGCATGGGACAGACAGCTTCACCACCAAAATAACGCTGAAAACTGAGCGCGTTCAAGGTTGCACTCATAAGAATTACCTTTAGTGGATGGCGGCGCAACTGATTTTTGGTTTCGAGAAAAGTCCGCAGCATGGACAAAAGTACATCATTCTGGACATCACGTTCGTGCACCTCGTCGACAATAATATGACTGAGCTCCTCTGCTAATGTCGACGGATCCTGAAGTTTGCGCAACAAAATTCCCGTTGTGCAAAACAAGAGTCGAGTGTTCTTCGTCATGCGATTTTCTAACCGAATCTGAAAGCCACACAATGAATCTCCTTTCCCAACAGTAGGTTCGCCTAGCTCTTGTGACACACGCTCAGCCAAGCTGATAGCTGCTAACCGGCGTGGCTGCGTGCACACAACCTGGCAGTGGGCACCACGTCCGCGACCTACGAGCATATCTTCGATCACGTATTGGGGTACTTGGGTACTCTTACCGCAACCTGTTTCACCAGAAATAAGGATTACATTGTGTGCGTCCAGAGCGTCCAAAATGTTGGTCCTAAAATGTGCAATCGGTAAGTCAAGTCGGCGCTTGAGTAAAGACTGATAACGTTTCGAGCGTGTGTTTTTTTCGAAAAGATGTTTCAGCCCCCTTGAGGTTTCCACTGTCGCGAGATCATCGACCTCTTCCACTTTGTCCATAGATTGTACCCCATCCTCAGCAGCATTGCCATCGCCGGTTTTGTCTCCGTCAACAGGAACTTCGTCGTCTGATATGTCCGCGTCCCAGTCATCGAGGTCCCAACTATCCAATGGAGCTGCTGTGTTGCCAGCTAGAAATTTTTCTTCTTCATCCACAGCGTCTATTGGTTTCGCAGGCATGACTTTCTCTACTTGAGGGGCATCGGTCACGACTGGTATCTTGGCCACAATCTCTTCCGGAAGCATACGATAAATTTCGTCGACGAACGAATCAAACTCCTGTTTCACCGCATTTGTGCTCGCAGCTGCCTCGGCCTCGCGTACCCTTTGCCACTCCAACCACAAAGCCCGATACGCAGGTGGCATGAGACCGTACAGTGGTCGGTCGGGTGTCAGTTCGTACAGTGTCACCGTCGCTACGGTATCCTTGGCCTCGTCAATCGTTCGGAAACCATGTGCTATAGGAAACAAATCAGGCTGTGCCTTGTACTCCTTCTTTGGTCCACCCCGGCGATCCAACACAACGGAATACAAATGGGCAACCTTGCTTGTCGACAACTTTTTGTACTGAGGACGGTGCATCTTGTGCTTTTGGCAATAATCTTGCAGCAAATCCCGCGGCGATTTCCCCGTCCAGGACGCAGGCGCGCTAGCCGAAAAAGATGCCAATACAGAGTGAATCTGATCATGATCGTTGTCAGTCGTGGCTGCGCTGGATTCACTGGCTGGTTGTACAGACTTTTTAGGGGTCTCAGTCGGTTCGTCAAATAATCCACCACCATAGTTTTCGTCATCGTCGTCATTTCCCAACGTCACCGATGGCTTGGCGTCTATGACTGCATCGACCTGGGCGCCTGAGCTAGCATCGTCGTCACCTTGGTTTGCCTCAGAGTTCGTCTTCCCCGACTTGTTCTTTTTGGACTTCTTCGTATCTGTTGCAGACTCTCCACGTAGCTCTTTTTGCTTTTGGTGGTACTCCGCTTCGTGCCAGCCCAGCTGAACCAACTCAAACCGCACGCGCTGAATCTCCTGAGATCGAGCCTTCACCTTCTTCTTCGTCAGCTTCCCGCTGGCCTTGCCCTGTTCCATGGTATACACCATCGACGTGTACTGTGCCTCAAGGTCACGCAGCTTCCTCTCTTCGGGCGTGGTTGCGGCTTCTTGCTTCGCTAACTCCTTCTCGCGCTCTTCTTCTTGCGCGAGTTGCAACAAGTATCGCTGCGTCCATGACATGGCCTCCTGCACATCCTCTTCTTTTTGTGCTGGTGCATCCTTCGTGCCTCCTTCTTTTGCAGAGGCTGGCGCCAGATCATCAGTCGTAGCTGTTGGTGGCGTCTCATCAGCGGCATCTTCCCAGCTATCGGCGGGTTGGCACTCGACATGCTCACTCGCTTCTTGCGCTTTATCTTCCTCCACCGTCTCCGTCTCCATCTGTGCTGGCGCGGGTACCACATCCAGCGCGCCTTCTATGTCGTCTCCGTTTGTCTTGGCATCCTGCAATGTTCCGGGCATGGCACGCAACTTGGTCGGCAGTTCCTCGCTCGTGTGCTGCAGCGCCAAGAACCGCAGCGCGTCCTCCCACGAGTTGGTATACGCCAGCGCCTCGCACACGAGCTCATCCGACACGCCATACTCGTCCCGCAGCACCACGATGGCACGCGCCAGCTTCTTCTTCGTGCGCTCCAGTTGGATCACATCAATCGCGTCACCGCCCTGGCCGCGTTGCACACCGGGGCGGAACTGGACGCGCTGCTCGCGGCGCGCGGTCGCCAGCACGCGCTCATGTAGGAGCGTCTCCAGCTCGCGCGGGATCTCAAAGCCGATGTCCATGTGCTTGGTGGGCGCGCTCGCGCTGCTGGTTCCAACAGCTCCACTCATCCTTACGACCTGCTACGACAAGGGTATCTGCGCCCTTCTTGATGGCTATCGCATTGGATTGGTCGGTGGATTGATTGATACCTGATCACAGGAATGCACCGCTTAAGTACGATTTACAGCGAACGGGTCGCGAAAGGTCACAAGGAAAATGCACACATGCGAAATGCCTAATGCTGGCTAATCATCCACATCACTGCGCATTGGACACGACGGACAAGAGGATATCAAACTAGCATGCAAAAGGGAAGCAAGACGCGACCAGGTATGCGCGCTGCCCAGGCGGCGCCACCGGGGGTGATTGCTGAGGCAGGTCAAAAACCAGTGCGCTCCAAGCCGATGCGTGGACCGGACGCGCAGATGGGATCTGCTGGGAAGACGGCAGGCACGGGCATGCGTAGTGCCGGCAGAGACGCAATCTCGTACACTGATACGCCCGATCGAGACATGCATGTGAAGGTGAAGGAAGACATATGCGTGCAAATGCTCATGGGGGGTTATGTGCAGTCGTTCGTGGACATGTTCTACCTCACGCATCGCACCGTGAACGAACACGCAGAAGAGCAAGCGGGGCTGCAGGTTCCTGTGATGGAGTTTTTGCGCGATCAGTTAGTGACCGCCGAGCATTGCAAGCGCCGCGGAGAGATCCCCGATGTCTTGAACGCCTACGATAACCTCGCAGCGTATTGCGCCGAGAAGAACGACGTGAAGACGATGATTTTCTTTTTCGACAAATGCCTCGAGATTGCCCGTCTGGTCAAGGACCCCATGTGTGAGATGCGAGTGCTCAACAAGATTGGCTCTGGGTACCACGCGCTCAAGGACCTGGCACGGGCACAGGAGTTTCACGAAAAGCATGTCGCCATCGCACAGGTCATCTACGAGCATGAGGACGACGCCGCTCTACGCGGGGATGCATTCATGCAGTTGGGCAAAGTGTATTGGGATATCGCAGGCCTCCACGAAGGCAAGCACCAGTATGAGGAAGCCATTGAGTTCTTCAAAAAGTACTTGGACTGTGCATCCAAGGCGGATGCGCAGGAGGCGATTGGAGACGCGCAACTCAAGATCGGGATGTGCTACAACAAACTCACACAGCCGTCCAATGCGCTTCCTTTCCTGGAGGCCTATTTGATGTCGTGCCAAACCGGTGGACTCGCCGAAGGAGAAGGCAAGGCGTGCGCAGAGCTCGCGACAGCGCATGAAACCCTCGGCAACAAGCAAGTGTCTATTGAATTCCTCAATCACTACGCCTCGATTGCCACCACGTCTGACAACTTGGCCAACCAAGCGGATGCATGTCGACGGCTGGGGCATATTTACACGGCGTCACAGGACTTTCAGCGCGCACGGGAGATGCATGAGAAAAACTACGAGTTATCACCTGCTGTCGCAGCCAGTACGAAGGACACAACAGCGATTAACTGCTCGCGGGTCAATTTGGGAGCAGCTCGGGCAAATGATCGGTTAGCCATGTTCCTTTCACTCATCAAGGATGATTTCCGTGGACTACTCGAATGGAAGAATTCGCGAACGTTACCAGCAACAGACTAATTTGCCCACGCATGGCGACACAAAACACATGAATGAAGCGATTGATTCTCTATCTTTGTGAATGTGGCGTCATCATGCACAGTCTAATCGTCATCCTCCACCTCGTCATCTTCTTCGCTTGGTGGGTCGGTAATGCTGACCCGCAACAAACGTCCATCCAATTCCTACAGCAATCCACATGCAAACTGTGAGCAGCTAGAATCATTCCATCCGTATGCCGTCTCCCTACATTGTTCGGCCTTGCCCACTCACTAACCTGCCCGTTCATCTCGCTGACAGCCTCTAGGGCTTGCTCGAAATCGGCATACACTAAATGTGCCCACAGGTGTGTCGACGAATGCGCTGGCGTAATAATGGCTGCCTTCTCCAATTCCCCATACGTATTAAACGCTTCTCGCAATCGCACCTCATCCGTCTTCCAATGCAGTCCTGAAATACACAGAGCAAGCCATGTCAGCAGAGTAGCCCCCCTACATTATTTGGTATCCGTTCGCTGTGATCTCTCACAGCCCAATCCAATCTCACCGCCGCAAGCCACCTAACTCACCAATCACAGAGACATGAGTAGACAGCATGCGCGCTCCATCCACCGCCAGCGTGTGGCGTGTGCGTGTACACCGCGCAAGTTGGGCGGTCATGCGCATCATCCTCATTGCCATTTGGAAGGAATCTCCACAGTTGGTTGTGGGGTCAAAGCCACACGGACCATCACTTTTACGACAACCAACACTCTGACTTCTCGCTGGCTACCGGGTAGTCAGTCATTCGTTTCTGCCGGCTCTGTTATTTTTCTCCGTTTTGCTTTTGCTTTTTTTTCTGCCGTGTTGTTCCCTCCCTTCAGAAGGTGCTGGGCCAAGACCAAGATCGACGTCGTCTGCTTGTGCAGGTAGAGAGAAGCGCAACCAAGGCAGGCCACGCTCAAGACGAAGACGACGCAAGCCACAGCAAGAGTGCATGCTGCAGGGCTTCGAGATGGCGCAGGTGGCAGGGGACAAGGTGATGAACGAGGCGTCCGCGTCGCCGCCGCGCGGAGGACACGCCGCCAATATACCGGGCTTCCGCCCCAAGGGCAGCGCGTTGAGTCGCAATGCAATCGTACGTGGCAATGAATGCGGCACAACGAAAGATCATACACAAGAGGGGAAGGATTGACACATATTGTATGGGTTGGGATATTGTGTGTGTGTGACATTGCGGTCATAGGCGTCGGTGCTTCAGTACTGGAAGGTGTTTGACCTTGACAGCAAACGCGTGCTGCTGGACACTCAGGGCGGAACGATGAAGACGGAGAAGGATAACAGTGTGAGGTCAAGAAAAAAACTGGCCGAGACCACCAAGGCATTCCGTAAGCTATCGGATGCAGAGAAAATTTCGGGTATGGGTGGATTGCTGCGCGCGTACCAGGAGGAGATTGACAGCCTGACCAAGCGAGCGAAATACTCGGAAAATGCATTCTTCTTGCTCTACAAAGGACTGTACGCTGCACCGGATCCAGTTCCATCGCTAGAATCTATCACCGAACTGACGAAGAACAATGACCTGGAAGAGGACAACAAAAAGCTGAAACGCGAATTGCATGAATACGAGATTGAGTTTTCATCGCTCAAGAACCAGGATATCACGATTCGTAAACTAGAGGAGCAAATGAGCTTGATGGAGCGTAATATGGAGGATGCCGTGCATCAACAGGCTGCCAAGAAATGCAAGGATTTAGAAGATCAACTCGCGGCCAAGGAACTTGAATTCAGTCAGCAAAAAGTGGATTACGAACGTCAGGTGGAGCATGGACGAGATGAACTGCGGGATGCCTTTAGCCGCCTCGATGCGTTGCAATCCGAACTCTTTGCATACAAGCAGCGCTCAGGGTTGGCGAAGAGTGCAATGGATGCAGAGCTGGAAATGATTTCTCAAGAAACAATTGTGATGCAAACGCTTCGATTGGAGAACACGCAATTGAAAAAACAAATCGAGGATCTCCTCAGCGTAGGGAGTGGAGGTGTGCACAAGACTGAACAAACGAATGACCACGAGATTATGTCATCCGGGTCACGTCAAGAACATTTCCAGCACGAAGCCACCATTGCCAATCTGAGGCAAGAAATGTCGCGGATGAAAGACGCTGCTACTCGCGCGGAACAATTCGCTGAGAGCGAAAAGGCTCGACTCGAGGATATGCTTGATCAGGCCAAGCGAGTCCAGGATGATTTGACAGCACAGTTGGAGGCTCGTCCGACGATGGAGAACTACAACGAAATGTTGCACCAACTGCATGTACTTCAGCAGTTAGAGTACAATATTGTTGATGAAGATGAGAATCAAACGGCCCCGGGAGGAGGTAGCAGTGAGTTGAGCGGGAATCAGGCGGCATCGGAAATCGAGAAGATCCTCCTATCTCGTGTACGTCGTCTAGAGCATTCATTGCGTCATAGTGAGCTCCAACTGGAGCAACGCGCGACTGAGTTACAGGACGCTCATGCCGATTTGGAACGGAGAAACATCACCATTCAAGAGCTGAACTCTCTCGTGCGCACCCTGGAAGAGACTGTGTCTGCATTGGAAAGCCGACGTACGAGTGGTAAAAGTGGTAAACCCACGGATGTCGGCTCGGAAATTTTAATGGAGGCGATGGACACTCATCTGAGTGAACGCAATGCTCCTGGTGATGCCGGTGTTGGCATCGATAACAAGATGTTTGAGATTGTGCGCGGTCAACGTGATCGCTTTCGAGAGCGTATGAAGGAACTGCAAGTGGAAAAAAATACGGCCGACCAGCTCGCTGCAACGTACAAGGCTCAAGTGTCTCGTCTTGAAGCAGACAACATGCAATTGTTTGAAAAAATCCGCTATCTGCAAAGTTACGTAAGCGGGTCAAACAAGTCGCGGGGTGGCCGATCCAACCTGCGAGTCGTACCAGGTCTGACGCCCAATACGAGTATGTACGACTTTGAAGGAGGAGCCGGGGTCTCCGGCAGTGATGTTGAGTCCCGCTACAAATCGATGTACGACGAGAAGATGAACCCCTTCCATCAATTCAACAAACTTGAGAGCCAACAACGCTACACCAATCTCAATGCCGTGGACAAGATCCTGCTCAATAGCGCCAAGATCTTCCTGGGGCACCGGATCACGCGAAACATTGCTTTCGGCTATATCCTCCTGCTGCATTTCCTCGTTTTTGCCACGCTCTATACGTTCATGCATGGCTGTGGGATCAGCAACGATTAGAGATCGGCGCATCCATTTACCAAAATATCTGAAATTCATTTTAAAAATTCAGCTAATTAACGTGATTTTTGACTATCGGTTCGTAACTTGAGCATTTTGCTCCACAATCAAGGACGCTCACAGCATTTGCTTCCTCTCCGCACGCATCCAAGACGAGCATGAAGCCGTGGCAGCATGTCGCAAGGGCGGCGCTGTGGGTGCCCGTGGGCATCGCGTTCAACTCCATGGTGCTGAGCGCGGCAAGCGTGAAGGGGAGGTCTATGCAGCCCGAGCTAAATGACGGCGTCACGGCCTCCAACGTGGTGCGAGACCGCGTGCTGTTGGACAGGTTCTCGATCCAAGTGCGGAACCGCTACCAGCGCGGCGACGTCGTGGTGCTGGCCTCTCCACAAGACCCGAAGGAAAAGCTCGTCAAGCGTCTAGTGGCCTTGGAAGGAGACTTTGTGAAAGCGCAGGACGGACGAACGCTTATGGTGCCGCAGGGCAAGTGCTGGGTGGAGGGCGACAACACGGCGCTGAGCGACGGCGACAGCAACGCCTTTGGTGCTGTGCCCGTGGCGCTGATCGAGTCACGCGTGCTCGCGGTGGTCTGGCCTGTGACCCGCATGAAGCTTCTCGCGCGCAAGATGCCGGAGACCCATGCACGGGTGTAGCAGGGTAATTAAAGGGTAATGCAACGTGTAATACAGCAGTCGTAAGATAAGGCTGGTCTCATTTCCAGATGGCGATGGTTCCCGCCGTCATATAGCATCATCAGCCACCTTCCGAATATCCAGGTGACTGCTAATGGTACATACTCGGCGCCGCTGATCTCCATGGATGAGCGCAGACTCAACGCGCATGAATGGATGCAAGCCGAATGAAAGCGATGAACTCACGACCATCCATTCCCGAGTCCAATGCTGTACTGTATCAGCGCCAATGGGCCGCTGGCTACACACCCACACACCCACACACTTCTCCCGATTCTGATTCCACCAGGATGACGTGACGAGGCATTGATATGGAGAGACCCGATGTGGACATCAAACTAAACGTTTGGCAAACCTTTGGCTGCCAGCGAATGGCTCCGGTGCCAGGAGATGGATCTCCCCAACACGTCTCCCTTCAGTGTACCTACTAACTGTATCGCGTTTGCTCAATCGTCTCGGCGCATTACCCGGTACTGAGTTTACCAATGGTTGAGCAAACGCTGATAACTTTACCACCAGTCAATCCGTGACCGGCAGACCGCTGCCAATTGGGGGGCAATTGCGGGATGCGCGCATCCCCGCCACGCACATCATGGTGCTTGCCACGACCATCACCATGGACGAAATCCTGCCCAAACATCAGGCCATCGGAAGATTGTCAGCAACAGAATGTGACCGGGCAGGTTCCTGGAACCGCTGTGAACCCGCTGTGACAAGCCGAACAAACTCGCAATTGCTTGTGATGGACGGGACGGGACGGCGGCCCGAATGCCAGCGAGAGCGAGTCATCGAGTGTAGGTACATGTACACCGTAGCGTTTCCATACGGAAGGGTGACACGTCAGCACGTGTATTCCACCAAGCACTTGGCTGTTTCTGTACGGTACTGTACGTGTGCATCGAGCCATGTGATACTGTATGCATTGCTCTGTATCCAGAACGGAGAACAGAGCAGACCTTCACACCAAGCGGATGAGAAGCCAAAGGAAGGAACGTCATGCACCTGGTTCCGAAAGTGTAAAGAAATCCACGTTTAAATTTATTGTACGCCTATTCATGCTGTTACTACTGCTGTGGTGGAGCGCATGCACTCATTGCATGCACACATTCAACGGACAGGGGCCGTTTCCTGGCTTGCCGCCCAAAAGCGCGCTCTGGAATTGATGGGAACGGCTCATAAGTTAGATGCAATCGCGCGCGGAACTCGTCGGTTGCAAAGGGGGGGGGGGGTTA
>JAADWT010000684.1:0-15859 GCA_023336285.1 Pythium grandisporangium
AGGGGTGGGAAGCTAATAAGTAGCGTGGTGGTTGCGCTAATGGAGGGGGCCAACGCTGGACTAGAACATGAGCGGGTACGGTATCATACCGGTTTGTACGGAAACGGGGCAAAACCCCAAAAATAACAAAACAAAATAACACATTTTGGCTGTAACGATTGGTAAACCCTAAAATATCCTTGAAGTAATACTTCGCAATAACAGCAATAACAATAACTACAAACTTGGGGTGTGCCGGGCATGACGAACACCAAGAGCAAGAGGCTGGCCCGCATCCACGACGTTTTGACTTCAAATGATCGATGGGAACTGCTTTGGAGGTGACTGGTCCGGTTCCTGCTCGCCATCGGGATCGCTGTCGTTGTCGTTGCCACTTTCGCTGCTATTATTGTCACTACTGCTCTCACTGCTTCCGCTGTCCTCACCCATGTCCTCACCCGTGTCCCCAACTCGACCATCGCTATTATTCCCTGACGGATCAGCAGCACCACCCTCACCGTCACCACCACCATTACCATTACAACCACCATCTCCGGCTCCATCGCTGTCGTTGCGCGTGCCGTCGTGGCTGTCCTTCTTGACGTTTAAATGGCCGTGGGGATCCGCATCTTCCATCGTCTCGGCCAGCGTGCCCGCTTCAACCTGTCTCTGAGTAAGAAGCTGCTTGATATTCAAAAGGAGTACGCTCTCCATACTGGCGAGCAGGTCTTTCGCCAACGCATCCGTGTCGGTCAATGCCACGGACCCAGCCTCCTTCTGGCTCGCGGCCGGTGGTGACGCTGGTGCAGCGGCTTCCGCAGCAGCAGCAGCAGCCACTCGTTCACGTGCTCGTGGTGGATACGTGGGCATGCCCGGTGCCGCCAAGAAGTCATCGTTGGCATCCCGCCAAAACGGTGGATGCATGCGCTTGCCCTGGCTATCACGAACGATCCCTTCCTCTTCCACCTCGCTGTCACTGTTTGAATCGGGCGATTCGCATCGCAATTGTACCGACAGACATGCCTTCGAATACTTGCGACGCTCGACCGCCACCACGGTGGCGTCACGCCATCGGCAAGCCGTATCCGAGTGCCGCTTCATGGGGAACCCGACTTGCACGTTCGGTTGGTCGATGAACTGCCGCCAGGGTGCTACATGCGTACTGGGCCGCG
This sequence comes from Pythium grandisporangium, assembly GCA_023336285.1. Taxonomy (NCBI): domain Eukaryota; phylum Oomycota; class Peronosporomycetes; order Pythiales; family Pythiaceae; genus Pythium; species Pythium grandisporangium. The sequence goes on from JAADWT010000684.1 coordinate 1,152, forward strand.
CCAGGCGGACATCGCTCCGTGAGACCCACTCGGCATATTTCCATGGCCAGCCACGGAAGTGAACCTTGACCTGTTCCCGAGAGCAATCCACCACACGTGCCTCAAACCAGTACGACGTGGCTGGGTCCAGCACCTCCAGTAAATCCCCGACTTGTAAGTGAGCTCGCCAGAGGCAACTACCGGGCACCTCGTCATCGTCCTTGTCCTCTTTACTACCCACCGGCGTGGATGCCGTGTCGTGGCCATGGGTCATCTTCTGGCTGGCGTCTTCGTGAGTGGTGTCCATCGCTTGGCGCTTGCTGGCGCGGCCACGAGCTCGCTTGTCTCGCGCGGTCACCTCATCCTGTCCCCTCTTGGCCCCGCCATGTGCACCATTGCCACCGTTGCTGCTGCTGCTGTGGTTATTGTGGTTGCTGCTGTTGATAGGATTCTCATGGTCGGTACTGGTGCCGCGATGAAAGCGGAACAGAGAGACCGCCGACTTCGACGCTGCCTCCGCTTGATGGGTATTGGCCGCGCTCATCATCTCATCATCGGCGCTGATGCGCAGCATCTCCCCCGTTCCTTCCACTGCTACACACACCTCCGAGACCGGATCACTGGCCGTACCCTCTTCCCCAACTCGTTTCATCGAGGAAGCGCATGAGTCATTCAACACACGGGTCACATTGGCGTTCCGCCAAACAGGGTTCCGGTACCCTTTCAAGTATACACCCACTTGCACCGAGTCTCCATATCGAAGCGCTCGCCATCGCGGCACCCGAGTATACGCACAGGCCAGCCGTGGTGAGCTACGTATGATCCATTCGTGCCAGTCACTGCCCCACCCACGGAAATGCACCAATACTTTCATCCGTGTTGTGCGTAGCACCTCGGCTTCACGCCATTCGTGGGCCGTGTCCTTCACATCCAGGCGTGTTCCAGCGCGCAGTTCTTGGCGCCAGCGTTGCGGGTCACTCTTCTCAGCGAACGAGCCCTGGTGTTCTTGCTTGATAGTGGTGGTGTCGTTGGTGTCACTGGGATTGGAACTCTTGGAACTGGCTTGAGCAGGATTCACCGCCGTCGGTGTTGGCTGCATCGAGAAGAAGGCAGGAGGAGCGGGATGAGGCGCCGGTCCTCGACGCTCTGATATCCGCTCCGCTACAAGCAATTGCCCACGGCAGAGCTTCGTGGAAACTGGATCAATACTGTCCACACTGGTAGTCGCCAGCATTGGTAGTGCCAAATCTTGCAATCGAATACTGGCAGGGCCTTGGCTTTGAGATGACGACGTTGGGCTAGTCGCGAACGACACCTTTTTAATGCAGCGCAGCTTGGAACTACGTCTGTTTTGCGCTGCCTTGGAACGTAGTGTGTCGTTTAGCGCCAGCCACGGTGGATTGTGATTGTTCGTCGCGAAGGGAAACTCTCTGATGCTGATCTGCATGCTGGGACTTTCGTCCTTGACCGGTGTTGACGGAGGCACGAGGCACGTCTTGAGCGTTGGGAATCGCGAGCGAAGTGTCACGGGTGCCCCATGAAAGACGGCTCCACCGACTTGGCTCACTGGTTTCGCTCGACTAAGTAGGAGCCATACTGGGTGTCCCAGGGAATCAAGCACGGGCTCAATATCGCGACTTCCGTTGAACCACTGCATGAGCTACATTAGGCGTATATGTCACATACACATATGTATAAAGGACACAGGAAGAGCAAGTCAGTGGGCTGGGGCCATGTCCGCCCACAAGGGGCGTTGGGCACGTGAGCATCCACCTGAAGCTCGAGTGGTCTGGCTTCCACTTGGAGTGCTCCCGAGGCGGTGGAAACCACGTCACGCACGATCTCCCAGTCGCACCCGTAGTAGTGAACGAGTAGATTCCAGATCGGTTCACTCACAAAGAGAAAGGCCTTTCCTTCCATCTAGATGTCACCAATTAGCATGCATATGTACAACAACAAACAATCAATAGTCCGCTTGCTGGGGGAAAAACCAGCCCACCAAACCAACCACTCAGCTATATCAAGCAACTGGGCACCGTACCAAGTGAGGCTTTAGCAACGCCACGTGGCGCGTCGAGGAGCTGCGCTCGAGGTCGACGAGGGCGGCATTATGCACGGCAGGCGCGTGAGCAGCTTTAAGAAACTTGCTCCACCACGCTTTGGCGACCGCAAACCATCGGTCGCCTTCGCAAAGTGGTTCACCATCAAGGAGCCGCTCCATGCGCTGTGCGAAATCGGAAGGGACCTTGCTCTGCATATCTTGTTGCTTGCGGTAGGTGGAATACCTATGAGCCGGCGAGTGGAAGGAAATAATTAGCGGCACGTGAATGAGTGAGTGAGTCGGACACGCTGTTTGGGGAATGAGCCATGACGCCAGGCAGCCAGGCCGCTAAGACGCAGCCATGCACTTGTCACCGTTGGATGAGGACCACCGGAAGCGCCAGTTGGGGAGCGGAATGTGGGAGGGGAACATCTTCGTACCAGGTAGAAACAACATGGCTACTGTATGCTATGGCAGTGAGTGACCGACCGTATTGTTTTCGAATGGAGACGAAGGGAATGAATGGCTTGTTGTTGCCTTTTCTGAGGCTGGCGGGCTGGTTGACGGGTCATATCGTCTGTCGATCATAGCATATGCGAACGCGTGAGAGAGTAAGTGAGTAAGGGAGGCAGCCATTCCTACCAGCAACATCAGTCGTTCCATCAAGGCGCATGAGTTGCTCTCCAATTCGTTTGTTTTGCATCGTATTTACCACCCCACGCATCAGCCCCTAACAATCCTTCCTTCCATTTCTCCATCCAACGCCGTCAATACACTTGAAGCAGGAAACCCTCCTCCCCACAACTCTTCTTCTAGCTCACGTTCTCGCACACCCGCTCAGACTTTTCGGGGGGCAATAACTCGGCGTTCGAAACCATTTCCGAGCCATTTTTCTTCTTTTCCTCGCTTGCCATCGACGCCTGCGCCATTGCCGTTGCAGCCTCATCCACCGTGTCCTCCGCACTACCATGGCCATGCCCATTGGCAGGCGAATGCGAGGTCATGGCCGTAGTTCCAGGCGCCGCGGAGCACGTGCATGAACACAACGCCTTGCCAGCGCAGTAAAAGCATTTCGTGAGCACCTTGGAGCCCAACGTCGTGCGCCAATGCGGCGGCCACGACTTATCGACCGACGCTCGTGCACACATGCGTACGTAAAACATCGCCAACCGCGGGAACAGGCCATCCAGTTGCAGGCCACAGCGCACGGCATAGGCCACGTTGGTGAAGAGCGTGAAATCACAGAGGTAGGGCGTCTCCAGGGAGGTTAAAAAGGCATGGCCATCCAAGTAGGCCTCCCAGAGGTTGAGCTCAGTCTCAACGAGGTTCCATTTCGCGGCCACGATGGCCGGGTTCCGCTGGGCTGGCGGGAACCGCCGTAGGTAGACCACGAGGTCCCCCACGACGGAGAGGATCTCATTGGCTTCATGCATCCGTGTCTGCGCCAATGCAAAGCACGGCAACGTCGCGGGCATGCAGGCTGGGACGGGATACCGGCGCTCGAGGTATTCCAGGATGGCCGGTGATTCGTACACGATCGTACGGCTGGGCGCCAGTAGCGCGGCCTTTTCACGGGCGCTACAGGTCGTGCGGCAGGCCGTGGCGGTGGGTGATGCCTCATGGGCGGCTGGCGTACTCAATTCACCGCTGGTGCTGGTGCTGGTGCTGTTGCTGCTGTTGTCCTCGCTGCTTGCTGCCAGGGGCTCCACCAGCAGGGGCACACGCATGCGTGGGTTGAGCGCCCGGAAGAATGGAGACTTGAGCACTCCGCTGGAGAAACTGACGCAGACACTGCGGTACGGCAGCCCCTTCTCCTCCAGCATGATCAAGACCCGCCACGCTAGAGACGGAGAACAGATAGATAGATACACACAGCCAGTCAGCCAGCCAGTGAGCCACACCACAAGCCATTCGCGCGGTCATGACATGCGGATGGCAAAGACAGGGAGACCTGCCGCTGGTGGACGCACCTTGTGGACTGCCCGAGCCCCAATAGAGGACCCGTTCGTGCGGTAGCGGGGCCTGCGCCAGCAACTGCGCCTCGGTCGTCACGGTCACGTCGTCGGCCATGGCCGCCGGCTCCATCTGCGGCTGACTCATGTTCTTCCGTCACCAATCAGTGCCGCCACGTAAACCAAAAACAGCAAAAAAGTGTTGGCGTTCGTGACGCGCGGCGGTGTTGGTGTTGGTGTTGGTTGGGTTGGTGGTTTCTGGCGTTGGCGATCACCGGACGATGGACAAGATGCCGACAATGCGGTGGGGACGAGGGTTGTTGGCGTGTTGGTTGCCGATGCGCGCGTCGTTCGTCGACGGTGAGCTTCTCTCTTTCTCTTTTTCGTTTGTGGAACAAAAAGATGCCTTGACGTTGGCGCTTCGCCCATCGAGACGGGAGGGGGGGGAAGTGTGTAATGTGGTCTACACCAACCGACGCGTCCCCCCGCACCCGTAGGTTTGGGCACGTGTCTTAACTTTGGGTGAGTCGATGGGTTCTTGTTGGGTGGCAGACGTTTTCACTGGGGGGCCAACACACACCAAACCGAGCCATTGCACAGACACAAGGAGGCGAAGATGGGGGACCCACGACGACGAGAGCGAAGCGCATCGCTGGATAGCCTGGGACGACGCCGTCGTCATGGGCACCACGACCGCGACCGCGGTCGCCACCACCGCGAGTCCTCGCGCCGCGGTCGGTCGCGGTCGCGGTCGCGGTCACGTCGGCGATCTCGTGAGGATTCATTTTCATCTACATCTTCACGATCGCCGTCGCGCTCTCGCTCGCGTTCTCGCTCGTCATCTCGGCGTCACCGCCGCCACAACCGTAGCCGTAGCCGTAGCCGCAGTCCACGTGGACATGCCAAGGCACGAGGCCAGAGCCGATCACACTCTCGCTCGCGTAGCCGCCGGACGGATGCCGCCGCCACGAAGAGGTACCGTACCCTCCTGCACTTCCTCTGTTTGTGTTCTATTTGGGCTATCGTTCTCACGGCATCGCGTGAATGCCTTTGGTCTGCAGTGACTCAACCGCTGTGGCTTCCAAGCCCACCACGACGAACGTGGACACTGCGCCTGCGACTGACAGTGCAGTGGAAACAGCCTCGATGGCCTCCGCCATGGACAATGGCGGTACATTGAGCGAGGAACAGCAACTGCGCATGATGCTGGGCTTTGAGGGCTTTGAGTCGACCAAGGGCCGCCCCGTGGCCGACAACACGGCCAGCGCCGCCACGGGCGCGGCGCGCAAGGATATCAAGCGCGAGTACCGCCAGTACATGAACCGCCGTGGTGGCTTCAATCGTCCATTGGATAAGGCCGGCGCATAACCATTCATCGATCGGTGCAAATCGCTGTACTACATACCTGCCTTGGCAATGCGAGCATTCTAATATCCATCTCCACTGCATAACCCCTTTTTCGTACCGTGTTTGGATACTGTATGTATGTGTCAAGTCATTGCCTTGCTTGCTTGGGTGACTACCGCTTGCTGGGCGACTGCTGCCTCCGGGACGATGACGACGACGAAGAGGATGGTGACGGCGCATTCTTGCGGGCCAGTTGCTGACGGCGACCACCGCGACGTGCGAGCCGGGTCTCGTACACGGCCTTGGCCTCGGCGCGGCGACGTGCCTCTTCCTCCCGGAGCCGGGCTTCCTCACTGAGCCGCCATTGCTCGGCCAGCAGCCAGCGCGTGCACTGCTCCTCATACTCCATCCATTCACGCTCACGCGCCTGCTGCTCGCGTGCGGCTTGTGCTATACCCTCCAATCGGACTAGCTCGCGTTCCACGGCGCGTTGCGCTTCTTCCTCAAGCGCCATGCGCAGCGATTCCCGCAGCTCGTGACGGAACGCGCGTGTGAGCTGGAGCACACGTGTGTGGTCCTGGAAGCCACGTTCAAAGGCCTGTCGTTGCGTCTCCCGTTCGGAGGCAGCTTGTGCGACGAGCAACTCGACTTGTGCCTGGAAACTGGTCACGGGCGCGTGGCGCATGCTGTCGTCGACCACCAGTGGACGACGTGCCAGTCCACTCGGCTCATCCACGTCAAACGCGCGAAACATCATTTCATGGTCGACAAAATACTCACTGCGCTGCGTGGCCCACGCCTGAGCCATCGCTTCTTCGAGTCGCATGGCCATGGCAACGGGGTCTTGTTCCTCTTCTTGGCCCTCCGCGTCTTGAACCTCTTCCTGCTTCTCCATCACCGTCACGGCCAGTGCAAGTGGTTGGTTGACCATGTACTTGTTCTTGTTCTTGTTTTTGCTCTGGCTAGCAGTCACTGGTGGGGCGTGGTGCCTGAGCACAGTACGTACGTCGCGCAAAGCAGCGGGAAGTTGACCCAGACGCCGAAATGCGTCGGCTCGAAGCAGTAACAAAGGTACACTCGCGAGAGGGTAATACAACGCCTCCTCATCCTCGCAGTCATTCATGAGACCGACACGACGCTGTTGCCGGTGCTGTGTTGGTGCCTGTGGATGCATATACGCGTGGAGGGCATGCGTAAAGCTGTCAGCTGCCTCAGCAAACCGCGCACATGTCATCAACAACAGGCCCTGCACGTGGTACGCTGTCACACGCTCCCGTACGTTCCGCGCCAGTGCGTCTTGCATGTCCTGCATCCCGGCCTCGCTTTGCCTGGCCACCACCTCGCGTGCAGTCACCAATCTACTGGCTGCATTCGTCAAGCGCTCATAACACGCCCTGGAACGTGGTGAAAGTGAGGATGGCGACCCATACACTGGCCGTTGTCCATCAACATTGGTCCACAAAGGGAGGTCCTCTTGGTTGTTATCAATCAAAACCTGGGGTGCGCCTTGGTCTTGGCTTGAGCTGGAAAGACCTACTAGTAGGGGCATATCGCTTCCACTGTTGTTATCGTTGTTGGCGGCGTTGTTTCGGTCGTCATTGGCGCCTCCCACTGCACTGCCGCGATCAGTCTTGTCGCTCACTGGAAGCGGCAGTCGTGGTTGCGTTGGAAATTCAGGTGCCTCGGGCGTTTCATCAGAATACTTTTCTTTATTGTTACGGTGGCCAACTCGATGATGAGGCTTTCTTCGCAGAGCGGCACTGTCTAGTTGCAGCTCGCATTCACGAATCTCCTGTGCTGCCTGCTCAATCTCACGCTCTGCATTTTTCATCTACCAAATGTGCAACACACACACAAAAGGCAAAGACAAATCCAGTCAGTAGAGTCATGGACCCAAATGGCAACAGGTAATAGGAGGATCCAGCTCATCGTCCACAAGGGCTTGGCACTTGGACGTACCATCATGTACCGTGCTAGACCACGTAACAGCATTTGCGATGGGCGCACTTCAATGTCATCAGAATACCGTGAGGTGTCACGCCAACGTTGCAGCGCCCCACTTGCATCCTCATGTTCATGTTCATTTTCTTCGTCACCCACTATCTCACCCAGACTCACAGACAATTCCTTTTCCGCGGCTACATACTTTTGTTCATGAAACAAACGAACAGCGGTGGCGTACCGCGCCGCCGCGAGTCGTGGTCGTGCGGCCTCTCGGGCATCGCAAAATGGATTGTTGGAGAGATCCACGTGACATTCCGTGGATAGCATCATTGTCACGGGTGGACGTGTCTGAAAAGCGTTGCTGTGGGCATACAGGGCCCGCAATGAGTTAGCGATCTGCATGATCGATGTGGGCAACGCCGTGAGCTGATTGCTGGACACATTCAAGTGCGTGAGTCGCGACAACGCACCCAGTGCCAGAGGGAGTGACGTGAGCTGGTTGCGCTGAGCCCGCAGTTCACATAATTGCCCAAGCGCGGTGAGAGTGTCGGGCAGTGGGCCACGCAGTGCATTAAAACTCACGTCAAGGTGTTGCAGAGACCGGAGACGACAGACCGCCGCTGGAAGCACGCGAAGGCGGTTATGCGAGAGATTGAGATGGGTCAATGCCGAGCAAGACGACGCCGCCGCAGCAACCAGCTCCATGGGAAATGAGGACAGCGCGTTCCAGGCCAAGTCCAGCTCCTGCAATGTGTCCTTCATCGCGCTCTGTGACAGCAGCAGTGGGAAGTCGGAAAGCGCATTGTCACGCAACACGAATCGTATAACAGGAGACCCATGAAACAAATCCAGCGCATCGAAATCAACGATGCCACAACTCACGGCTGAGATCATCGTGACTGAGGGCAGCGCGCGGAGGCTGGACGGCAGCGCCGCCAGATGTGGGTTGTGATCCATGGTCAATACAGCTAATTGTGCCAACGCGCCGCAAGACTCGGGGATTTGCACGATTTGGTTGCTGCCAATTGACAATTCGTGAAGACATTGCAGTTGCCCGACCGCATCGGGAAGCGTGACAAGCCGGTTGTGGTCCAGTACGAGCCGTTCCAAGATTGCCAATTCACCAATGCTTTCGGGCAACTCGGAGAGTGAATTATGTGCAAGATCGACGCACTGCAGGGCCATCAAATCGCCCAGCTCATCCGTGAGCTCCGTGAGTTGGTTGTGCGACAGATCTAGCTTCATGAGCGATGCGCAGCCCCCAATCGAGCGCGGAAATTGTGTCAACCGGTTGTGTGAAATGTTCAGCGACTCCAACGCCTTGAGCAGACCGACGCCGACTTGCCACTCTCGCGTGTCACGCAGCAATTTAAGGTCGCCCTCAATGTAGGGCAGCTCAGTGAGTTGGTTCCAGCTGAGATCCAATGTTTCAAGCGAACGCAACTTCCAAAGCCTCGGAGAAAATGACGAAATACGATTGTGCGACGCTGCCAGGTGCTGCAACGTGGTCGTGGTTTGTAAGCATGACGGTAGCCGCGTGAGGTGATTGCAGGACACGTCCAGTGATGTGAGGTTCACGAGATCCTGTAGACCCGACGGGATGCGGGTCAGCTGGTTGTGCGCAAGGGATAGTGTGCGCAGATCCGTGAGGTTCCAGATCCGCGACGATAAGCGCCAGCATTGTAAGCCACTCATGTCCAACGTGTCCCTTTGCGTGGAAATCGCAGCAGCAGTACTGGCTTCCCCGTCCCGTTCAACATTGCGATTCCCACCGGTGCCGTCCATCGCATCTTCTGCAGCGTCAACGCGCTGTTGAGCGATCGACCGCGGGTATGCACGGTTTTGCTTCCTAGCAGCAACCGGATCTCCATCATCTTCACGAACCCCGCCATCTTCGTCTTTATCTCCATCCACTCCACCACCATCACCATCGTCGTCTTCCATTCTGGATGCATCACGTTTAAATGCCTCAAAGTCATCATCGTCATCGTCATCATTTTCGCCTCCATCACTGTCATCTTCACTGACACCCAACCGCGAGAACAGTGCCGGCCTCAACCAAGACGAGGTACTGCACTGTCGATCAGTGTAGAGTGTTTGACCCGTCTCCGGGTCACGTGTGAGCTGGTACCTAGCGCGCACTAGTCGAGAAACGCGGCGTCGGGCGCGGTGCCCTCTGGCTCGAGCTTGAAGCTGCACGACCGAATAAGTAAGGTACGTGAGATCTTCCTGGGTGATGGAGGGCTCGGTGACAATGGGTGGTGTCCATGACGTTTCTCCCGTGAGCGTGTTGTAGTAGTATGAAGTTTGAGATGCCTCATCGAATGCTTTCAGCCATTCACCAGCATCGTCAGCCTCGCCACCATTCTCCGACGCCGGAGGTGGTGTCCATGATGTCTCTCCAGTGCTTTTGTCATGGATTTCAAGTCGAACCAGTAGCAGAGACATCAGTAACAGTGACGGACATCATCACATAAGCACACATGCGACCGACAATACAGAGTGGGGACTTACAGCCTGTTGAAGTAGTACACCTGACCAGAGTCCTCGTCCAATGCTTGCTCCCATGAGGACGGCATCAGCAAATGTAAAAGAAGGACGACAAACGCGCCGTCGACAGAGGAATAGAAAAGTGTCAGTGCCCTTGTCAGGTCCGAGCGATTAATAAAGCGATCACCGCGCCTCCACAAAGATACTTGATCCCAAATAACACACAGGAGTTGTGTGACTGGTCACGTGGACCTCCTCGTCACCCCATGCTGTAGCATTGCTTAGCTCTCAATTCTGACTGTATTATCGAAATGATCCCCAAAAGATCCCCATAGATGCGCTTACCATCTCTATGGTATTAGATCAGATCTATAGCTTGACTTCGTATCGCTTTTCGTAGCCCCAAGAAAGATCCCATCTTCCACTCACTTGGTTTAAATTCCAACCGTTCACGTGTTGGTGACGCCGTATCTATCCTGCGCATAAATATCATGTGTTGCAACTTAGCGTTGGTCTGCGCGTTCCTATACATCATAAGTTGGTGTTGATTGCCCCGAGCGAACGTTCCTCTGCTCTTGGTTTTGTTTTTGCTGCTGCTGAAGCAGTATCTTCGCTTGCGTTGCCGCCAGTCCTGTGATGCGATCTTCGCTGATCGTGATGCGTTCCTCAAGGACCCCCAGTGTCTGCGTGATAACTTCGAGCTGCCCAATGATGTGTTGCAGCGAGCTCGCCATATCACCCGTCATGGTGATGCTTTTATCTGTTGGCGCCGGCGTAAGAGACGCGCTAATCGCCGGTGGCGTCGATCCATTCTCACTGTCGTTTCCCTTCTTCAAGTCATGGGTAGACAGGCTCGCAGCGCGAAACTCACTAGCCGATTCTGATAGAGGTGCTGACCGTGGCGTTGAGTGTGATCTTGCAGATGACACGGGCGAAGCGGACGGCGGCTTCCTGGTCGTCGTAACGGAGGGCGATTTGAATCCATTGCGGTCTGGTGCCGACGAGGGCATTGACGAAGGCGCTGGTGGCGGCGTATTCACGGTTTGGCTCGAGAGTAGGTTACTTTTGCTCGTTCGACGCTCGCTGCTTGGGTTGGAAGACACTCGTGACGTGTTGAAAACCGACTCCGCCTCGCCTCCACCGTCAGAGTACAGACAGCGATCAAGGTCCGCATCCCAGACCATCACGAACGAGTCGACACCACCCGAGGCCACGAGCTTGCTGTCCGGCGAGAACGTGGCGCAGTTGACGGCACCGTCGTGACCATGCATCGTGTACAAGACGTGGCCCGCGCGCAGGTCCCAGAGCTTAATGGTCTGGTCCTGTGAAGTCGAGAGCAGGTAGTTACCCGATGGATGGAAGCCCACACTGGTCACGTTACTGTCGTGCGCGCGATAGTGGTGCGAGAGCCGCCGTGTGCGTGTATCCCATAGATTCACCGTGCGGTCGAAGCTGCACGAGGCAATGCTGCGGCCACCACCATCGCCCGGGTGAAACTCAGCGCCATTCACGATACCGGCATGCTCATGGAACGTATGCAAACACGTGCGGGTGGCCTTATCCCAGAGCTTGACCGTCTTGTCATCACTGGCCGAGACAATGAACCGCGCATCGGGCGAGAATCGCGCCGAACGCACCCAGTTACTGTGCCCCAATAGCGAGCACTGAAAGCGGCGCGTGGGCAACGCCCAGACCTTGATGGACATGTCGTCCGAGGCCGTGAGCAGCTCACGCGCACAGTACGAGAAGCAGACACTGCGCACGCCCCCCGCATGTGCCTTAATGGTCACAGAGTCGCCCTTGACCGTTGGGGTCCACAACCGCACGCTGCGGTCCTGTGAGCTGGAGGCCAGTAGGTCGCCCGCCGGCGAGAAGCACGTGTCATATACGGGGCCCTTGTGACCAAGGAAGCGGTATGCACGCATCTGCGGCCGGAAATGCCAGAGCAACACGGCACCGTCCAGCGACGAGGACGCTAGGTGCTGCATGTTTGGGTGGAAGCTCACGGCCGATACGGCCGACTTGTGCCCACGGAACGTGCGCTCCAACGACGGGTTCTCCATCACCACGAACGACCGACCGACTCCGCTGCGTCGCCACCTCACCCAACACCTTCTCCACGTCAAACGTCACACGTCACACAGCCCACAACCACAATCACGGCCACAGAGAGAGAGAGAGATGTAGACAGAGGCCGGTCGAGACGTTCGTGCAAAGCGCGCGGAGAAAGGTGGCGGCGCCGATCGCGATCCCGCGTAATGGGTCGGGAAATGGCGGCTCGCCGCGGCGTTTCGCTTGCTGGGGTTTTCCCCCGCGCACGGTGGTTGTGGAAGGTTTCCCTTTGGGCAGTTGCCTGTAGGTAGGCAGTTGCTGCAACTTCGTAATCAATGTGACGCGAAGGTGAAGGTGGCAGGGGGGGACATGATCTGGAAGTACTAAAGTAGGTTGACCGTCAACATTGTGCGTGAGTGCCAAAAGCAGGTGAGGGATGATGACGCCTCTCACACTCGAACGGTTTAACACAGACGCATGAAGGCAGAGAAGGCTCAAGGAGAATGGAATGCGTGTGCAAGATATTAGCTGGGATATGGAGCAAGGCGTAGGCATGCGGGTCAGCAATTATGCCTGGCAGTGACCATGGTCTTTTGCAAAGCCATGATGTGGTTGGGTCCTCCTCTTCGTTTGAATGGGGGGGAACGCGACAAAGCGTCACGCGGCCCAGGCGAAATCAATTCACCTCTTCGAGACGAAGGGCTTATTAGTTCTTGGCCACCAGGAAGCGCTCTTCGACATTCTTCCAGTTGACGACATCCCAAATGGCCTTGAGGTAGTCGGGGCGCACGTTCTTGTACTGCAGGTAGTACGCGTGCTCCCACACGTCGACGCTGTTGACAATGACCAGAAAAACAACAACAAGTCCCCCCAGCCCGTTCGTAGTCAGTATAACAGCCTTCATGCGTACACAAACGCATCACCAACACACAGAACGACACGCCATACGTACCCGAGCAACGGCACGAGGCCAGTGGTCGACAGTGGGTCCTGGTTGGCCAGCGTCATGATCGACACGCGGCCCTGCTCCTTGGAGTATCCAAGCCAACCCCAGCCAGATCCCTGCACGGCCGCCGTCTTGGTCGAAAAGTTGGTCTTGAACTTCTCAAACGAACCAAACTCCTTCTCAATCGCCTTAAGAAGCTCACCCTCAGGCTCGCCGCCACCGCCGTTCTTCGGGTCCGCGAGGTTGGTCCAGAAGATCGAATGGTTGATGTGACCACCGCCGTTGAAGCGCAGCGCTGGCTGCAACGCAATCATCTTGGCGTGGTCACCCTTGTGCTCCGCCTCGGCGTATTGCTCCAGCGCGGCGTTGTAATTGGTCACGTACGCCTGGTGGTGCTTCTGGTGGTGAAGCTGCATGATCTCACCCGAGATCACGGGCTCCAGCGCGCCAAAGTCGTACGGGAGGTCGGGTAGCGACACCGTCGCAATACCGCGCGTGCTCATACTGCGCGCAGGCTTGGCCGCGGCGTTCAGAACGCGCTTCATCATGGTCGCCATCGTTGTCGTTGCTTACGGGGTCTTGGTGCGGATTCCGTTGTGGTGCGAGTGTTGAGATTCACGTGTGGTGCAAATCACCACGTTGGGACCTTGTACCGGTATCGGTATCTTTTGTTTAAAACGCGTTGAAGTGGAAGATGTTTAAATCAAACCGGGTTTAATGAAGACACATCAACGGATTGATTTTGTAGGGGAGTTTCAGGAGGTGTGCCTCACATTTGGCTGATGGTATATCCACCGGACAGCCCATCCCCTAAAACTAAATTCCCGTTAAGTACGAATTAGTAAAATTGTAACTTTTGATCCAGGAACTCCACCAACGTGAGGTTTCGTACGTCGACCATCTTTCCTAAGCCCCATTACCCTGAACCAACCCTGGCGCTCCCCGCCCCTCGGGGGGCGTGGCAGCGATTTCTACTATAATAGAAGGCAGAAATCGACTCAACCAAATCAGGCTCGTTTATGTGTACTTTGTACATTTTGTTATACCGGATACACACAAAACTATACCGTTGTCCGGTGGACATAGTGGCTCTCCTCAAATTTCACGAATGGATTGCATATTCGCATACTTCAGTATAGTTTGCGAGGAGGGGGGCCAAACGACACAGCCAATTAATTGCGCCACTTGATGCCGGATGGAGGACGCGCAGTCAGTCTATCGTGGTATGTGTTGCAATTTAGGACTTGTTTTCCTTTATGGCGAGCCACAGATTATCAGGAACATCGTTAGTGCACTCTGTCCAAGTCGTACGTGATCACTTTATTATTGCTGCGATCGTGCCATGGTATCCGAGGATACATGTATATAGTGTTTTCGAACAGTAATAGTTCGCAGAGCAGAACCTTTCCTATCAAGCGATGTGGTCATAAACGCCCCAGACACAGTGCCTGTTGAACATCTTACAGCAATATGGTCTGCAAGTTACATTTGCTGTACAAGCGCAATCGAGCGGACCCACCCGTAAAAGCTGTTTGCGATAGAGCGTGTGCTTGGGGGTTCAACCACCAACTTCGATTCATCTTGAACCTGGATAATGGAAGGACGCGATTGCCCTCTGTGCCTCTAAACCAAATGGGGTTTGCAACGTCAGTGAACATGATTTCTATCACAGAATATTATGTCAAACATCCAGATGTGGCAAACAAAAACAAATTTACCCATGACAAATCATCCTCACCCACATCAAACCGACTTGAATAAAATAAAATCACAGGCAAATGAAAGGAATTTTTCGACTGAGATCATCGTGACATGGCATTGACCACTGAGTACAGTATGGCGGGGTAGTGGCGGTGTTGCAAACGGTAAAAAAAAGAGCGCTGGATGCATGGGGTTGATACCACGTCAATGCCACCCGTCCACCTCTGTCGTTCCTGGCCCACCCACTATTTATTAC